>JAQIXP010004772.1:0-11144 GCA_034700285.1 Proteroiulus fuscus | reverse complement strand
GAATTCTCCTGATAGTGGGATCACCCCCCTACCATATGGCATTCATTTGCTGCCTGTAGGGTACTGAGTTGAATTGAGTTGAATGAATAGGCCTTAAAAAGTAGTTAATGTTAAATTAATGCAGCTGGTTAAACCAAAATAGCTCAACTTGTTAGCTAATATATTTTGGTTGATAAATAATTGCTTATTTTATCAGATGATTCAAATGAACATGGTATATTTATATAAGATAGTTAATAGTATGTATGTATTATGATATCCCTAAGCAAATATACATTTACAGAACTAATCACTGACAATGGCCATATGGATTCCAAAACCAGATACTTAAATGTGTCATTAGAGTGGAAGGATTACTATCAAGCTATCAAGAATACATTTACAAGGCTTTTCTAAAGGCTACCATTTCATCAGCTCAGCTGCATGGGAAATTATTTCACAGTGCAGAAATGTATTATAAAGACAAGATGCCCCTGCTACAATTGATGGTTCATCAAGTCTACCAGGAGAGGGCAAGAGAATTCAATATGATTGTGCCTCTGGGAGTAAGAAGATTGTATAATTGGTTAGTGTATTTGGACATTTGAGAACAAGTAAAGTTAATTGTTAATGATGTTGATGCCAATCTCAAGCACATTTTGAACCAACTAGAATTTGTTTGGTGGATGCTGTAGCATTGGCTGTAGGCTATATAATTATGATTGATACCCCTTTTACCTTGCCACATGCACTAACTTCTGATCAAGGCATATTTAAATAAGCCATACAATCAAGTGAATGCTGTACTTTTAGCATTGCACAGGGCTTGCATGAGATTGACATTCCAAACACATTCCTTGGACCCCAGCCCATCTTCATGATGATGGCATTGGTACACTGTGCAGCAAAACATGGAGAGTACATTTTGAGTACAAGCAACTTAACTTGCTTGCTGTATATGTGGATGGTGAATTGCTCAGTTTGACATTAAAATGACATTTTTAAATGGAGAGCTGGACAAAAAAATTTACATGAGACAGCTGTAAGGTTATTCTGATGGAACTAACAAAGTCTGCAGGCTTATTAAAAGTTTGTATTAATAAAAGCAAGCTTTACGCTGCTGGAAATGCAACTTTGTGGAATTTTTGGCAAAGTATGGACTTACTGCCAGTACAGCTGATCTATATTTGTTCATCAGAAAGTTGGGCAATGCTAAACTAGTGGTAGCCTTTTATGTAGATGATGGACTTGTTGTTGAATCAGACAGGAATTTGATAAAATAATTCTTGAGAGAGTTATAGACTAACTTTCATATTATGGTAAAATCTCTAAATTATTTTCTTGGGATGCAAATTATAAGAAGTGAGGATGGACCAATTTTTGTTCACCAAGAAGCATATACAAAGAAATTTCTGGAAAGATTCAACATGGCAGAGGCTATAAAAGTTCATACACCCATGGAAAAAGGTGTTTACAATTCAGAGAAAGCAGCAAGCAGTCTGCTTGTGGTGACAGCATTCCTTATTGTGAGGCAGTTGGATGCCTGGTGTACTTACCAGTTGCCACAAGACCGGATCTGGAATTTGCAATCAGTATAGCTTCTACAAAGCTGGAGAATTTAACTATGTTGAATTAGAACATAATGAAAAGGATCTTTAGATATTTGATCAAAACTCAGTCATACTGGATCAAATATAAAGCCAGAAGTGATCAAGCCATACTTATTTGATACTTTGATGCTAACTATGCCAGAGATGTGTAAACAAGACGCTTTATGACTAAAACGGTCGGCATGAATGCAGGAAGAGCAATTACTTGGTTCAGTCAGAAACGGAAAAGTTTTGTTCTGACTACAACAGAAGCAGAATTTATTACAGCAAGCAAAAGTGGAAAAGAAGTAATTTGGCTCACCAGAATGCTTAAAAACATTATGGAATCGGATGAGTTACTAGTGCTTCCCGTCAACAATTTGGGAGCAATTATACTTGCAAAAAAACCAGTTTCACAAAAGGTTGAAACACATCGAAGTGAGGCACTACTTTATTCGAGAAAAATAACAAGTTGGATGTTTTTTGCCTTAACACATTGAGAGCAAAAATCAGTTGGCGGACATTTTAAATAAGCCATTAACAAAGAACAGGTACACAAAATTGTGCCTTAAGTTTAGAGTTTAAGAGAAAGAAAACTAGATTTAAAATTCTCCAGTTTAAGAGGAATTTAGACAAACTAGGGTTTCCTGTTTAGCCCTGTATTTTAGCTTATGCATGCAACACTTGCCTAAGTTCTTCTCAAGTTATAATTCTGAAGTTTGAATTAGTTGCATTTCTGTGCTTTAGAGATAGCATTTCAATGTTTGGTTTTTTTTCTGACAATTTCATTTATTCATTAAATAGTTTTTTCCTTAATAAACTTGTCTATGAGTACATCAAATTCCATCACCTATCAAGACTTCTTTTAAGCTCATGGGAAATATTATAGCAGTATAGCACATGAAATTTAATATGCAGAATATGATGTGAGGCATACACTTTTTGCTTGAGGTTTAAGTCCTGTCCTTAGTGCTTTAGATGGGGTTGCTTTATTATGATCAAAAATGGCTCCATGCATATTTATCTGCATTTTTCTGAAGCATTGGACATCAATATTATCCTCATTGTATTTGCTGTGTTTCAAAACATCATTGAGATTGATAAGGCGTATAATGTAACCACTGATTACAAAACCAGTATTATAATGGACACTTGGCAGCTGTATTGCCATTCTGCTATCCTGCCATCCTGCCACATGGAACCACTTTAGGGGTGTCCTTGCTTGCAATGAACTTCTAACACAAGCTATAAAAAATGCCACATTGTCAACATTGATCCAAATTCAAAACCTGGTACCCATTGGATTGGAATCTATTTGGCATCAGATGGCACCTCTGAATATTTTGATAGCTGTGGATTGAGACCAGATTACACACCTTAAATTCAAATTTTTTTAGAAAAAATAGTTATGCTGTTGTCCCCAATAGCAAGCTTGTTCAAAGGGCAAGAACTGCTGTTTGCAGTCAACATTGTATATTTTCTTACTTTTAATGTTTAAAAATTTGGCTATCTTGCCATTTAAAACCATTTGTCAATTAATAATTTTCATGCTAATGAGTGTATGTGTAAAGTTATATAGACTTCATAATAGGTGTTGATGTGGATTAATCAAGGCTGGTTAATTGAAAAATAAGTTGTTTAATTTGAAGAAACAAACAGCAAAAAATGAGTCAAACATCATTGCCTTCAGTCATGTAGTGACAAAACTCAGCTGTTTTTCACTCTAGTGCACATGTGCCAAAGCCAATTGCATTGCACCAATTTGCCCCTAGATGGTGCCACTCGCTCACACAAAGCACACTCGCAAATGCTCTGGGGGAACATTGCAGGGGCAAGCAAGCAAACTAGTGTGGTTTTGGGTATCAATCCCCAACAATATTCTTCATATAGGCTGCATAAATTATTTAATATTGTTCAACCCTTTTACCAACCAAACCTGTGAAATTGTGCATAATTCTGTTTTTTTGTTTTCAAGCAAACTTCGTTTGCTTTCTAAATTCAGGACCAAAAAAACAATGAGTCTTGCACAAGAAATGTCGTAGCTGGCACCCCTTAAAACCATCGTAGATGCTAAACTTTGGAAGATGGAGCACAATGCTTAGCCTCTATCATGGATTTTTCAGGAGATACGCAGTGTCATTCAGGACTGGTGTCGTTGCTGGAGGAATTTAAGGTGTTGTTGCTAGCACCCTCTAAAATCATTGTAGAGGCTAAACATTAAAAAATGGAGCACTGTTCTTTTTGCTATTAAGCACTATATTTAAAAATAACATGTTTGTTAATAAGCTAATTTTTATTAATAAGTGAATTTTAATAAAATTAATTAAGTAATTTTAAAAAGTAAAGGCACTAAATATTCACAATATCTGAAGTGTTATTTTGAAAACTTTAGATTGACTATATATTTATTTATTGTGTGACGTCATATACGGATGGGTCCTTAAATGAAGTTTGCCTTTAATAATACTCGCATTTTTAGCCATGTTTAATTTAATAAAGCTTGTATTTAGTGAAAAGTTTGAGTTGCTTTATTTGCAATCTTTCAGAAGATGTTTCTTCCATGTTTGCAGAGGTTCAAAAATCAAGCTAACTTTAGCCAAACTTGGTGCAGTGAGGTCTGTCTGACTACAAGCCCACATTTGTGGGAAGAATGAATTTTATTATGTGTGGCTGCTAAAGAGGGCAATGCTAGTCAATCATTAATAGGGTGCTGAACCCTGGTCAGCACTTGCATCTGTGTAGGTCAGAGGTCTTCATGCCATTGCTAAAGAACCACAGTTTGGCACATGCATCTGGGCAGGTCCAAGGTTTTGTCTAAAAAAAATTAACACTTCCCCACCACAATGTTAAGGAGATAAAAGGTAGGGCAGTGTCAATCTTTATATTAGTACTGAAATGGACTACTCTTCATTAAAACTAATTTCAACTGGCATTTTTAATAGAATTAAGGTTAGTTTCCTTAAGCACACAATAAAATGACATTTGAAACTGACTAGACTTTAATCAACAAACATTAGTGAAATAAACCTTTGTCATTAAACAAATGGTAATTAACAGGTGCTATAGTAAAAATATATGTTATTTTTACCTGTTTTAAATCATCTAATTTTTATTATTTTTAATGATGAGGGTAATTTTTAAATGCTCTTTTATATTTTATAAAACTAAAACTATAGTCACAATTACAATGCCAATTAACCAACACAGGTGACCCTAATCAGTGTAATCACTTATTCTCATAAAACATTTTCATCAGCTTTAATCATAAAACCCACAGTTCTAAATTTCATGTTTCTACCTTTTTAAGAACAACAAAATAGCTTACCGGTAGTCAGGGCCGGCCCAAAGTCTTTTCTAACCCCAGGCAACTTCAAATATTCACACCCCCAAAACATAAATATAAAATTTGTAAATTCAAATGTAGAATTTGACGTTATTTCAGCATTTTTTAATATATTTGAAATAACTTTTAGGATTTCTGTACAATTTGTGCATTTTTCTACTAAAATATAGGCTATATGATGCAATTTCTGCATTTTTTAAATATTTTAAATTAATTTTGACTACATTCTGTGATTTCTAAATTTTTTAATTATTTAAAATAAATTTAAAAACATTCTGGGATTTTTGTATTTTACAATTATTGAAATTTTTTATTAAAAATTAATTCCTGCAATTTTAATAATCACACAAAAACAAATCATAAGAATTCATGAATTTAAAGTCAGTTTTATTAAAAAAAACAAAATAAATTAGTAAATACAAGGAATGGGATGAATAGTAAATAATATTAATAATATGGCTATAATGAAACATTTAAATATACACATCAAAATACACATTATCCCTAATACCTGAATCCTCATCATCTGGGTCAAGAGTATAAGGTATAATGTGGAAAAATTCAGGAGCACCACTGGTAATGCTCCACTGTTACGGTAATGTATACCCGGCTTATATTGGAGACAGGCTTCTATTTGGCAGATAATAGGCAACGTTCTGGTTTGTATTGGAAGCCCAGCCTATGTTTGAAGCTAGACTATGTTAGATCATTTATGGAAAGACAGAAAATACCCATAAAGCAATGGGGTATTACAACCAAGTTAGCCATTTGTTTTGAAAATGACATAAAAACAAATCGTAAGACAATTCATGAATAGAAAGTTAGTTTTATTAAAAAACAAAATAAATTAGTAAATACAAGGAATGGGATAAATAGTAAATAATAATAATATAGATATAATGAAACATTTAAATATACACATCAAAATACACATTATCCCTAATACCTGAATCCTCCTTCTCATTGGGGTAAAGAGTTTCAGGGATAATGTGGAATAATTAAGGAGCACTACTGGGTTCAACCATGAGGACAATAACGGTCATCGGCCCAGTGTAATTACGTCGATCACGGGCAAAGTGACCAATGGCCACATAGTGCTCCCAATGCTTTTAAAAGGCTGGGTTTCCTAGCAAGTCTTGATTTTCAGCTAATGCCATGCCATGATCATCTGTGGTAGAATCACACAACATGTTTGGGCCACTGCCACAGCTTACAAAATATCTATCCAAATAATAAAAATAATGCTATATATATGTATATACATAGCAAAAATTCAGCAAATGAAGGAAATGCTGGAAACATGAATTTACCTTCCCAGCTGACTAGTTGCTGCGTGCAATAGGAGAACTGATGTGAAGTTAATAACATCTCAATGATGAGGTCATCATCCTCAGGACCCATTATACAGCCATCTGGTCTTAGTTGCCATATGAGACCATTTCCCATTTGCACAAGTCTATCTTCATCTCCATTGTGCAAATCATGAAGAAACTCTACAGTGCAGTGTAGTGCATTTCCAAACCATTAAAGGATATGGAAATACCACTATTTGCCACTTCTTGAATTACTTTTATGTAAGAAAAGGGTACTTCAGTATCCCCAGGCTGGTTAACAACTGTAGAATCTGGGAAAATGTGATGCATTGGCAAAGGACCTTTTGAAAATATAAAATAAGGTGCTAAATGAAGCTATGTGGTTGATTGGTTATTTAAGACTAAAATAAGACATTGTTTTAATGTACTTACAATTTATAAATGTTATCTGATGTTCATAAAACCTTTGTCAATATTTGCCTATTATAAAGTGGCATATCACATCAAATTCTGCAAGATTTTTAAGTTGCTCATCCTGGCACACTCTCCATATTATGGAGTTGGCATGTTCTTTGATATCTGCCAAAAACATGACCCTTAGGTCAAGTATGGCAAGCATAACTGTATATGCTTCCCACATTAGAAAGTAGATGACGACACCATTTTCTAAGTCCATAAAAGCATTGCAGTATGTTACTGGTATATCCATTGTATTTGCTGAGATGTATTACTGTTGATTACTAGTAGTAGCAAAAGTAGACAAGTTAAGCAAAGTAAACTCAATGTAATTTCTATTTTCAATAAAATGTATCCTAGCTAGAGTTGGCTAATTCTAGGTGCCAATAAAACATCACTAGAATATTTTAAAAACTGGCTAATTAAACCTTATAGGTAACAGGCAGGAATAAAAAGTCAAGTAAAATTAAAAAACCTAATTGCATAAAACCCCTCTATCCTTGAGACATTTTTTTAAAAAAATATAAGCATGCTAAAATAAAAACTCCATCAACTTGTGGAAAAAAGTCAAAAACTATGTCATTATACATTTATAAACTTCTATTTTGCCATTAAACAAGTGGTTTATACAAGTTAGTATTTTATGTGTAGCCTTGGTAATAATCCTAAGGCTAGGAGGGACAATAAGTATTAAAATGCTGTTTTTTGTTTTGTTTTTAGTTTAGATTAATGGTAGCCCAAATGGTTGTGAGGGTGTATTTTTTGGTGACCCTGTTTTTTTAATAAGGATGTGTTTAATATGGGCCTTCCTCCAAGCCTTAGGATTATTACTAAGGCTATATGGAAAATACTAATGTGTATATAAAAAACTTGTTTAATGGCAAAAAAATTAAAAAAGTAAAATGTATTTGTTTGTGAAAATTTTTCAGAAGGCCATGGGTTTTTATGCCAGTTTATCTCACATAAACTTGACAGCAGTTTACTCATGTTTATTTTAACACAGCTGCATGAAGGGCTTGTTCATGAGACTGCTATTATCTGCAGCCGCCATTGTGCCCCACCCATGCAAAAGCCCCTTATGCACCTGTGGAAGAATACACATGGTTGCACATCTGCAAAGTCTATGTGAGATAGACTATAGTTAGTGTCTAAGGCTAAGAAGGGCTTAGGGTTTTTTATTGTTACATATATTTGAAAATATGATTTTGCATTTTGAGGGTTAACTATAATTTTTCCTTATGTCTGTAACCTATAGGGTTTGAGGGCCTATTTTCATGTTTTTTAAGTAAAAATGCATTTGTACCTGCAAATAACAATGAACCTTTCATGACCCTATGTATACAGTCAAGGTTAAATATGGCCTTACCAAAATGACAGACAAGGTCTAAACCAATAAAAGCAAAATATTTCTATGCATGGGCAGATGTGTAATGCCTAATGTAACCACTAGGGTTTTAGCACAAACACAATAGTCTGTTAGTATTGTTGTCATTGTATTTCTAGCTTTCATACATAACACTATAGTAATAGATTATCAGGCTTTGTCTTCAAAAAGGATTAATTAACTGTGCCTGGACTTAGTGCTGTGTTGTGCTTTGTGATAATTCACCAAAAATAATAATTCCTGTGCTATGGTAAGCCATTTTCTATGTAATCAAGCTAGAAATTCAGAGAAAATCAAATAGTGTCAAAGTAATATGATGATGAGAAATGTTAATATTATTATTATTGTTGTTATCAGATGGCATCCTAAAAGTCAATTGAAGTTGTCAATTTACCAGTTCAGATGACCTTTTCAATGATTTAAGTGTTATTAATAATTACATGGAACCAGTCAGTGATGCCATTTTTGAGGGTGTTGAGGGTATTGAAAGTCCACCCTAAACTTTAAAATGTAGCCTTTAACATAATAATGGTTTTGAATTAATTGTAAGTCCAAAATTATTCATCAAGTTTTTTTGAGCTTATTGTGGACTATGGGGAAAGCCTTTCACCCAATGACCATACAGGTACAGTAAGAAATTGAGATATATATATAGCAATCAGTAATATCTCAATACTAATCAATATGCCACTCTTATAGGTAACAGCATTACTACTGACTATGTATAGAAGGCAAGCCTCCCAGCATTAAATCAGCCAATCTAGAAAGTTAATATTTGAAAAGGGAATAATTAGAAATCAATAACAAAGACTATGTTTAGGTATATTTGCAGAAATTCAGTCCTGTACAACCGGAAACACCCCATCAAATCACTTCTCTTGACTAGGGTTCATTGGCCTAAAGAAGTAGTTATGGTAAATAATTGCATCTGGTTAAACCAAAATAACTCAACTTGGTAGTTTATGTATATTAGTCAATAAATAGACATTTATTTAATAGTATAGATACAGACAAAGTAGGATAATCAGATGATTCAAATGAACATGGTATAGTAGTATAACATCTTTATTAGTATGTATGTATTAGTATAACCCTTAGCAAATATACATTTACAGAAATAATCATTGATGATGACTCTATGGGTTTCACAACTAGCGACTAATGTGTCATTAGAGTAGGAGGATTTGCCCTATTGTAAGTTCTACATAAATATGGTATGATAGATGATTACAGGACTTAAAATTTAAATTAATACTTTAGATAACTTGGAAATTGAGGCAATGATAAATGGCTTAGAGTCCACCACATTAATAGGTAAATACTACGCAGGCTTTTAAGGGTTTACAAATAGTACTGTAGTGTATAATTAACATATTATATGTAGAACCCTCAGATTCTAATGCCAGGTATCTCTTGGCTATGGCAAAGTACCTGGCTTCCAAAGCCATTGCTAAGACAAAGCCTGATTATCAGGTGGTTGGCCCAAGCCAGCAACCTGATGCAGCCTGCAAATGTCCGGCAGCAAGGGGCATGGAGGAATGTCCCATTGAAGCCAAAAGAAGTCTGGTACAAAAAGCCATTCAACACCAGAAAGCCTTGATTGATGATATAGCTGCTAAGAAGGCTATTAGTAAGGCAACAGAAGTAGCCAGGCAATGGGAGCTTGAAGTGGCAGCTCGGAAAAAACAATTTGAAATCCTAGATGCAAAAAAGGAAGCAACCCTTTGACAAATCCTGTCGGCCAAGAAATATGCCCTTGATCTGCAGAAGAACCTGTTAAAGTGTCAGGAGGCAGCCACAGCCCGGGCCAAAGAGGAAATAGAGCTGATACAAGACTGCTTGGATGTCTTCCCAAGACTGAAGACATTGTCACCAGAGCTTCAGTATGCCACTAATGGTTTATAAAATTGCGATTATAAAGAATTAATATGATATGCCCCACATTTAAGGCTTGGTGGGATGAATAAGCCTTTTGTATAGAATCAGTAGCTCTATTTAAAGTTTTTACTAATGACTTTCCCCACTGCATTCATCACAGTCTTAACATTTTAAATGATTTGCATATTAGCATAACCAATTTCTTTTATAATGTTTTGCAATTCAAACAACATTGAAGATCTATTGTTATGTATTTGCACTATGTACTATTTTCAATAAATACATTTCTTTCATTATGCATTGTCTTAACATTTAGTTTTATGCTATGTTTGCAAAACTGATTATCTAAGTGGTTTTACCAGACGGCATTGTGGGGATTTCCTTTCATAACTGGTTTTGTTCATTCAGAAGTGCTTTCAGTGTGCTTCAGTGTTATTCTCCATGCTTTTATTATTATACCCAATTTCATTGGGATATTCTCTTTCCTGACAGTGATTTTGTTTTAACCCATTTCATTGTGGGTGTTCTCATGTTAAAAACCAGATTTGCAACTTTAAAAGGGCTTTCAGGGGGCTTAAAATGGGTTTTTCTCAATGACCTATAATACTAGACAGACAAGTAACCCCCATAGGCAGGATGCACAAAAGTTAAAGCCTTTTGAAGGTGCTGCCGCCATGATTTTTTTGGACACAGTAGATATACTCGCCTATGGCAACAAGTAGGTTTATATGAAAATTGTTAGGTTTTTAATTAATTTTAATTAAATAAACCTTAATATTTCCCAACTGTTTATATTGTGGGATTAGTTACTTGCTTAATGTACTTAATAAACTTAATTATTTTAGTCATCTAATTAGTTTAATTGAGTTAGCAATTTTTTAAACAAGAGACATCTTCATTATTTGCTTGATAAACGTAATTAAATCACCTTGTAAGCTATTAAATCAAATTTTTAATTCATTAATCAAATTACAACTTGATTAAATAACTTACCAACTTGATTAATTAATGTTAGAAATTGATTGATTAACATAATAAATTGATTAATTAATGTTATAACTTGATAAATTAACATTTTCACTTAATTAGTTTACTTATATAATTACCTTAATTAATTTTATTAATTACTTTAATTAAGTTAATTAACTACCTTAATAACTGAATTAACTGATTAGTTAAGTTAATTAGCTAGATTAATTAAA
>JAQIXP010004771.1:0-11146 GCA_034700285.1 Proteroiulus fuscus | reverse complement strand
ATTAATATGTACCGTTAGTTAACATGGAGATTCCCATAGGAGCATGCATTTTTGAAAAGTGTGGACAGCCCCCTTAATACAGTATTGGTTAGAAAGTGAGGCCAATAGTCCTTAATTTCCATGTTGCCATGGAGGCACGTGCTTGGATTGATGGCACGTGCAATTGAGCCACGTGCTAGTGTTCTTGTTTTTGAATCTTGAATTCTAGAATGTTCAGCTGCGTTCCAAAATGTGTTTCAGTTGGATTTAAGCCTAATTTTTGTCTCAGTTTAAATTTTAAAAAACGATTCTCATTGTTAAATGTCTACAATTTCATCAATATCGTAAGGTATTATGACAATTTTAAATATGTTGTTTTTGAGTACAAATTTACAAAGAGGGAATCATATGTGAGAAAATGCATGTATCTTTATGTGCTAACTGGTTGGCTTCAATTTAACAATGCTTATGAATGTATATATGATGGCTATCCGTAATTTTTCATATTGCAATAATTAGACTTAAAGGGAAAGTCCCACTTTGAAAAGAGTTGGTTGTAGGAAGAAGAGCATGAAGACTTAAATAAGACATGGAAATTGCAATTGGATTTAAGGCTAGCAATAATTAATGTCCTGAATACATGGATTTGTAACAAGGGGTATTTAAATTTAAGATAACAACCCCCCTTTCTTTTCGTTTTGCGTAATATGTGGACGATCCCTGAGGAAAATTACGATAGAAAACCACCAAAATGTGTTGTCTTCATTTATGTATGGCCCCCTAAGGCTCGTATAACTAATGTATAGTGAATTTAATTTTTTTTTTGGTTAATTTATCCTCTTTAATTTTCGCATTAAATCTCATGGATTATCGAGGGATACATTTTAGCCAATAACCTAGTTGCACAAAGTAGC
This sequence comes from Proteroiulus fuscus, assembly GCA_034700285.1. NCBI lineage: Eukaryota > Metazoa > Arthropoda > Diplopoda > Julida > Blaniulidae > Proteroiulus > Proteroiulus fuscus. Next base: position 10,253 of record JAQIXP010004771.1, on the reverse strand, counting down.
ATATTGGTCTACTCTAGGCTCTCTCATTAGATGTTCTGATAACGTTCAATAGTATAATCAACGCATGTCTAATCTCGCACTTCTGGGCATCGAGCAGCTTATAAACCTAAATTAAGGAAACCTAACAATTTGATGGCTGGGATTTATCATCTGCTTTTCTGCCGAAGAAGAAATTGCGCTATTACACATCCCCTTTTGAACGGTTTTTGTCTTCAGCATTTCTTATAATTTCACCAAGGTGGATGATGGGTTCTTAGAAACCAAAATGTAGGACTGATTTTATCATATAAGTAATATAGGAAATGTCTACTTGATAATATAGGCAAGTGGGTAGATACTTACTGATATTATAACCACCGAGGATAAAATTGTGGAAATATATTAGAAAAAAAAATATAGTCTGGATTTCTTGAGTAAATGTGAAAAAAAGAAAGCAAAAAAATGCTTAAAGGGTAAATCCCACTTTGTAGCAAGTCATATTTATATTGTTCACACTTACTAGGCTAAGACAATAAAAAGTGCAAAGTTTCTATATTGAAGAAATCACGACTTTAGCCAAAATACACGTTAGACGTGATTTTTCCATAGATTTTAACAGACACTGAAAGTTGGTGGTGCCCTCTAGGGCATGCGTGTCTATGTGTTTCATGAGAGCTGATGACTTTTATCCAGTAGAGGGCATTACATACTGTCAGTGAATTGGCGCCTATTTGGGCTTTGCATTTTCAACCAAATCTATGTATTCAGAACACTTTCTTTAATGATTGGTGGGCTCAAATTAAATTGGCCTGTAAACTGCAATTAAATTGCTGCCGAACTGTTGTATTTAATGTAATGCAAATTGTAGTAAAATTTGCATAACAAGCAATTTGGAAAACAAATACAGAAAAATATATTTTGTATTTTTACTGGAATGTAGTTTTACTGCAGTGTTTTTCATAAAACTGTTAGAATGAAATAATTTAGCTGCGTGCACCTTTATTGCAGTTTTATTGTAGGCAAGGATTACAATTCTGGTGTGCAGTCAACTGCAGTATTTTTATTCCACTGGGTTGTGGCTGACACAACACTTTACCACATGCAATGCATTCTATTTTCAGTTAATTAGCATGCTAATTGCAATTATAATGTCAAGTACATAGCCATTTTAAAAGCTTGTTTATGACACGTAAATTAAAGGTGTGGTTTGTTTTTGTCAAAATATTTTTAAAAAAAGGACTTTTATATTTATGCAAATTAGCATGTGTGAATAATGGAGGTAGTTAAAGGTGGTACGACATCTAATTACCGATCTACCAAATTTAAATGATCTCTCTTCCAACTGCTAGCTTCATTAGACGTCAGTCCACCTTTAAAGGGAAAGTCCCACTTTGCAGCAAGTGATATTTAAGTTGTTCACACTTACTAGATATGGATAGCTGGGACATTGCAGCAGAGTTTCCATATTCAAAAAATTACGACTTTTGCCAAATACACGTTAGGCGCCATTTTCCCATAAATTTAAGCAGACACTGAAAGTTGGTAGCGCCCTCTAGGACATGCGTGTCTACCTGTCTCATTAGAGCGGATGCCTTTTATCCAGTAGAGGACGCTACGTACTGTTTATTTGGGCTTCACATTTTTAACCAGATTCATGTATTGGGGACATTTTATTTAATGATTGGTGGGCTCAAATCAAATTGCAATTTCCATGCCTTTCCTAATTTTTCATGCTTTTACTCATACAACCACCTTCTTCCAAATTGGGACTTTCCCTTTAAGAACTGTTAGCGAAATCTCGTGTTCTTCCGATTTCTTGTCTCTCCATCACAGTCACGTGACTATAAGCTGTGACGTCAGCTAACCATTTAAGGAATACTATAGCACTACTACTGATTGGGCACATGCATGCTAATGACTACTTTCAGCCGTCATTTATGATGGGTTGACACACAATAACTTTGTGTAATTTCAGGCCCTATATTCTCATCTGTAATTGGGCTATCCAGGCTATTCTTATAACCTATATTGTGATTTTTTTTTTTTTGCAATTTGCAACCTGCAGTGTAAATATAAATCACTTTTGCGCACTTGCACATGTGCTTCTCATGCACAATTAAAAGCACACAATGGGATGTTTTGGAAAGGATTTTTAATTATTCTTCACAGGAACTAGCATTTTCTAAGCACATCATTAGTTTATGTGCAAAAGCTATAGAATTAATGTAGCTTTTTAAAAGTCTGCGGAAACAATAGACTTTTGCAATTTACAAATTAGCTTTTCTGCCGAAACTCTCGTCATTTTGGCCCTGCTTCATTACTGGAGGACAAGAAGGGAAGATTGAATATTATAAATACTCGAATATGTTATTTTGCCTACATGTATTGAGATTATGTTGGGAAATTAGTTATGCACTCATCACACACCACACACACATATATGCTAATTACGAAATGTGGTTATTTTTTTAGCCCTTGAGCACAAAACGTACTTTGGCTTGCTCGAAATTGAAAGCTATGAATAGTATTTATTGTATGAATTAACTTTGCACTTAATTTTAACTTAGGGAAACAATATTTTTTGGGGGCTTTAATGAAAACTTTTGAATATGTTTATGCTGCATTTAATGGCAAGGTTGTTTTAATGTAGTAATGTTTGCAAATGTATTATACAATGCATTAAAAATAGTTTTAAGCACCTGAAAAATAAATTTCTATAGCATTTTACAATGTAATTGGTAATGCATGTTATTAACTGTTTGCTTAATAAATTAATTTGAAAACAAATTTTACAATACATTCTTACCTGCAGGAAAAATTTCGTTTGCAAATGCTCTCCAATATAAAGAGTAAATGAATAAAGAAACGTATTATAATAAATTTTTATACTAAAAAAACACTAATTTACATTAAAATATATTTACAAATGCATTTTTGGAATGCATTTTAAATGATTCATTGGCTCAATCTACCTGGATTTTTGCCAGGAAAAGCTATTACATTGGTTAGGAAAATCATTGTTAAAATTATAATTTTTGTCAGGGAAAACTATAGTTTTGGTCAGGAAAAACTATTGTTTTGGTCAGGAAAAATTTAAATTTTTTAAATTTTAATTGTTATCAGGGAAAATTGTGTTGGTGGGCAATCAACCTGGTGGGCAATCACTGCAAGCGCGGTAGTTATGCAGGGAAGCATGACGTCCCCTGTACTGTACTATAGGGTATTTCAAAAATAAAAGCTTATCTTTTTTAGTCAGGAAAAATATTAATTTTTAAATTATAATTTTTGTCAGGGAAAATTATTGTTTTGGTCAGAGTAATGTTTTATTTTGGACAGGGAAAGTTATTGTACTCGTATATTGGTCAGGGAAAATTATTACATTGGTACAAAGTTTTATGTCAGGGAAAACTTGTTTTTGTCAGGGGAAATTTTTGTATTAGTCAGGGAAAATTAGTTTTATTTTGGTCAGGGAAAGTTAGTGAAATCCAATGTTAGAATACCCTAATAAATCTGCAGCTTCTAATGTAATGAAACGTCCAAATTGAAAATGTCTTATCGTATAAAGATATCGACTTTTCCATTACTTGCTATTCCAAGGAATAAACTAATGTTTCTTGAAATCTTGTCTCTTCTATTGTATGATGTCCAAATCATTAAATTCCTATTTGGATCTAATGGAAAAACCATATACTGTACATTTTTTTTTTGGGTAAATGCTACATGTAGGGACCAAAAACTTATAGTTCATTAAACATCTCTGAAATGACTGTATTGCAATTGACTGACTTCATAATGAAAACCATAAAATTTTTCTTGGAAAAAGTACCAGTGGAAGATATTTACCAGCCAGAAATTTTGATTTAATCCTACACTTTCACGGAATAATTTGAATTGACTTATTCCGACAAATTGTTGTTTATTCCCAAAATGATAAATATGCCCTCATCAGTTAATGTCATATTACTGCAGGTCTCATTGTTTTTTGAAGCAAGAGTGATTTATTTGGGGATTTACGTAAACTGGCCTAAGGATTTTTATTGATTTTTGCACATTTAATCTTGGATGAAAGTTTCTCGCCAAATTTTGGGAAGAATTGTTTTTTGGCCAAAGGCATGATTGTGAATTGTCTTTTAATTTTTTGAATGTTGTGTGGTTCCTGTTATAATTTCTCTTGTTTTGATAAAAGAGCTTTGCATAAATATTCAGTCTTAAGATAAATTGCTCATTAAACGAGCATGAGGCAAAGAGGTCAGGGGCAGTGGTCAATTGACCATAGTATAATTTTCCTCTTAATTTTAAATCCAAATTTCCAGAAAATGGCCTTACTTGGCTCAGCTCAATGTATATACCTTGGAAAACTACATTTTCTACGGTGGCTCATAGTTGAGAAGTATTGTTTTGTTACGTGTGGATTTCTCAGTGAGCCACCGTAGATATTTCAACTTTATTGGTTTATACTTTTTAGTTGAATAAAACTTGGAAAACTCCTTTTTCTATTTGTGGCTCATAGTTGAGATGTGTTGGTTAAGTATGATTTTTCTCACTGAGCCACCGTAGAAATTTATACGTGTTGGTTGTATAAACCTTGGTAAACTACTTTTTCTATGGTGGCTCATAGTTGAGATGTGTTGTTGGTTACTTGTGGGTTTTCTCCATGTGAGCCACCGTAGAAATTTATACATATTAGTTGAATAAACCTTAAAGAATTACTTTTTCTTTGGTGACTCATAGTTGAGGGAGAGTTATTGTTTGTTACGTGTGAGTTTTCTCACTGCGAGCCACCGTAGAAATTAATACGTGATTGGTTTATATATATTGGTTGAATAAACCTTGGAAAACTACTTTTCCTACGGTGGCTCATGGTTGAGAAGTACTGTTTGGTTATGTGTGGTTTTTTTCCCTGTGAGCCACCGTATAAGTTTATACATATTAGTTGAATATCCCTAGGAAAATTACTTTTCCTCTGGTGACTCATAGTTGAGTGAGAGTTATTGCTTGGGTTTAGAATTGGGTTTTCTCACTGTGAGCCACCGTAGAAATTTGTTTTTTATATACCGGTACTTTTAATAAATGAAAATGATTTCATTATTTGCAAAATATCTGCATGGATGTGTGTGTATGCTTTTGTGATTATCACTTTTCTCAGTTTGTTTGATGAATCCAGGCAACCAAATAGTTATACAGTCATACAGTAAATAATTTCATTATGTGACATGTGTACATACTATAAAAGTACTGGTTTTATTACCATTAATATTTATGAAAATAAAGAAGTCGTTTCCATAAATAGACATTATTTGCATTGGTGCTCAGTCTCGTAGATACTTTCTAATCATGCAAGTTCAGTACAAGTGGAAAATCCAATTAGAAATACTGCATTTTTAGTTGCTTCTTTTTGAGTTGTTGCAGGGCTTCTTCTTCTTCTTCTTCTTATACTCTTTAAATATTGAATAAAAATGTAGGCATTTTTTTATGCTAAAACATATATTCGTATTCTTAAGCCCCAATTGTTATGCAAATTAATGTTAACTTACCCTGCAGAGCATATCATGAAATTGCGAATCTGATGATCAATTTTCAGCAAATAAATTATTTTTTTTCCTGGTAATTTGTATGCAAATGTGGTTCTGGGAAATTTCACTCAAATTGTTAATAGTGACTTTTCACCTGAAAGAATACTGGGGAAAATAATTCACAATTTTTTTACAATTAAAGGGGAGGATGCTGCCTGATGACGGTATTCTTTTGTTGGTCAATTATTGAATATTTTGAAAGTTTTGTGTTTTTCAATTGCAATAATTTATATAATAGCTCATTGTTATGAAATTTTGGGAAATGAATTTTTTTCAAAGTAGAGAGATTGCGAAATTTCGTGAAATTATTTACGAAATTATATAAAACGAAATTTCAAAAATTTAGATTCAATGAGATTGTTTAAGATTATGATTCATTCAGATTTTCTAGTATTAAAAGTCAATGAGACTTTTCAAAATATGCTTAAAATATTAAAGCACATTTTTGGAAAGTCTCATTGGATGTACATTTATACTGGATTTCCGTATTATGCTGCATGTTTTTTTTTCTGTTTTTTTTTGTTTTCCAAATCTTGAGACTAGGCCTACTATTTCTTGCATTTTAAAATGGTGAATGTCTCTGAAGAATTCTCTGTATCTTTTACAGAACCACTTTTAAATCAGAAATATTTTTATCTGTAGATTCTTGGAAAACTTACTTTAAATCGAATCCTTGCAAACCTTTTCTTCATTTCGAGATATTTAGGGCATAAACTTTTAGCATAATAATCTCGATAATGTAAAGAGATGTTTTTTGAAAATATTGAAATTTTAAGTAAAAATTCAAAGATTTAATACTTTAGCCAATTATATTTATTTGTGAAGTGAAAACACAGGGTCGATTCCGCAGCAGACTTTTGTACAAATTACTACCCACAATAAACCATAACTTTGGTCGTAATTTACACCTAGTGGCCGGGAAGAAAAGTATTTTCCGTTGACTGGTTGTTCTGCACTGAAATCAAGTTGTGCACGAGAATTGCACGTGCATATTTCATGGATACTTTCTTGATTCTGCACGTTCAGGCCACGTGCACATGCTCAATCCGTGCACGTGCATATTCCATAGAAACTTGCTCAATTTTGCACGTGCACCGGTTCAGAACGTGACTTGCACGTGCAGACCTGAGCCCGTATCTATGGAATAAGCTCGTGCTATCCTCGTGCTCAATCGGTTCCATTGCAGAACAAGCAGGCAATGGAGAATATTTTCATTTCTGGTGGCTAGGTGTAAAATTTGAACGAATTTAAGGTAAGAAATTTGCATTGTCTGGGCTGTCAAAACCATCTCGAAATCCCCAAGGAAGTAAATATTTTGTATCGCAACTCATAACAGAAAAGCTTGACTAATGTTGGACACAAAAAAAAGGAAAAGTCAGACGAAACTTGGCCTCATGTGGTTAATTGTGATACAGATGAGATATACGAAAAATGAAACTGTGGCTTAGACATTACATATTTGTAAAAGTTCTATATATATGGACCATGAGTGTCTCCTTAAAAAATTGTATATAGGAATAAGAAATGGAAATATATATATTCCGGATATTATAGGATGCATCCCTGGGGAGAAACGATCTCAAATATGGCCGCCAGATATTAAATTTTAATGGATTAGTCTGGAAGTCAAGAAAAATGAGATGATGATTTAGACGAAAATGAGAAGTAATAGGTTTAAAGGACAACATTATATTGCCGAAAATGTGCTAAAATAATGGCTTCTTTTTTCCGGACAATTTATGACTAGGACTACTTAAAACAACCGATACAGTTTTTGCTTTGGAATGAAAATACAGCAATTTTAAAGCTTTGTATGTTTCAAATTTTAATTGCGAATTAACACATTTGTAATGAGTTATTATACGTGATGTGTGCATGCATTTAGGATTACAATGTAAAGGGACAATCCCACCTTTGTAACAAGTGATACTTAATATGTTTACACTTACTAGATATGAATAGCTGTGGCAATAATATAATTGCAGTAGTTTCCATATTGAAGAAAGACACTGACAGTTAGTGCCATGGCGTCCTCTACGACTTGCCTGTCTACGTGTTTCGTGTGAGCTGATGCCTTTTATCCAGTAGAGGGCGCTACATACTGCCAGTCAAATGGCGCCTATATTTGGGCATTGCATTTTTAACCAAATCCATGTATTCAGGACATTTTATTTATTGATTGGTATAAGCGCAAATCATATGGGAATTTCCATGAATTTTATAACTTTTCGTGCACTTTTGCCTTCAACCACCTTCTTTCAAAGTGGGACTTTCCCTTTAATTAATGGTTTTATAGATTACCTGTTCATTTTGTCTAATGGTACATAGCTGATAAGTGAAGTCACTTGTAGACTTCAACAGCATTTGTTTCTCATTAAAAAAAACCTGGTCTTTCAATTGCTTTTAACAAAATAATTGAGTATTTTTAGATTCAAAATCTGCATGACAGTTAAAGCAAATTAAGAACGACATTATCTTAAATTTTAGTGCATTGCTTTGAAAGACATTTTGTGATCACCCTGCATGTATATATAAGGCTTATTATAAACTTTAGTTCTACTTTCTTGACATTTATTTATTTCATATTTCTTATATGCATGGGTTTTTTAAGAGCCATGCATGATCAAGATATATGCAATAAAACATTCGGTGCATGAAATCTAAACCAATGCTTAATAAAGTGAAGCTAAATGTAAGTAAGATTAATCCGTTGCTTCAGTGCATGCCGTAAAGGGTTAAATTCTATGCAGAAATGCGTGCCATAAAAACCATAATAAAAATTGAAGACTTCTTAACCATTATAAATTATTGTGGTTTTTGGCATAATTTGTGGGCATATATTTGAGTGTCATTGATTTTTGCCTTAAATATTGCCTATAACCTTAAGTAACAATCTAAGTTTTGAGCATCTATTTGTTTAAGTGCTCCCCAGTGTCATATTTGTGGAAATTCACTCGATTATTCCTCTGGGAGGAAAAAACGAGAAAAATGTTACGTTATTATGCAAAGCTGAGATTTTTTGATTGCAAAACATGAGAGGAAAGTCGAGAGGAGTATATACATGCATGCTAAATGCAAATCCAAATCAATGATTGTAAAATATGCACGTTTCACATTCACTATATATACAGTATATACATTATTACTTTTATGCATATCTCTCATTATACACTGGGATTGATATTATACTCCTTTATCCCCACTTTGACTAATGAGGGCCATATAGACAACAACTTGATAAAATGTTTTTTTTAAATTATGAAAAATGAATGCGTTTGGGTATTAAAGAAACCACAATCGAAATTGCAAATGTGGTGAAAAGGGCTTGTTTTCAACTTGATGAGGGGCGTGGCTTTAGTTTTAAAGATTGTTTGCAAAATTTTTGTATAATTTTTATGATAATTCATGACTTGGGCAGTGCCCATCAGAACAGCAGTGCCAAGTCAAATCAAACATCAAACAAAACATCGTTATAACGAAATTGATTGGTTATATAAGCAGGGTTTCCCACTCACCTGGAAAGTCAGGGAAGGTCAGGAAAAGTCAGGGAATTTAGCAAAAACTAGTGAAAAGTTAAGGAAATAATTGAACAAAAAAGGAAATTAAGGTGGCTGTCCACATTTGTAACAGCATGGACCTATGGGGATTTCAATGTTAAATTCGTTTCTCCTATGGAGATTCCCATAGGAGCATGCATTTTGTTGATAGTGTGGACAGCCCCCTTAAGCCTTTTTTTGCATTAGCATTTCGTTTTTGATATCCACTTTTATTTCCCTTTCTATTAAAAATCTTTTTCCTTAAAATGAGACTTCCTCTTAATTTTAATAATTTTAAAATCATGAAAAACATTATAAAATAGGCAGTGTCATGCAGTTTTATATATATGGTTTTGAAGAAAAATCTCACTAGTATACTGTAGTAAGGAAGTTGAGATAAAAGGGCTGGTGATCAACTGACCATCACTGGTCACTGTAATGTTCCGTTTTAACGAACGTCATAAGTAACATAAAAGTATAAAAGCCTAAGTTGTGATGCTCATTTGTGGACTTAAAACATATAGCACTTTTTGGCTCCCATATTTTTCTGCTTTGTTTCATCCCATAAAATATATGGCATTTTTTCATCACAGTTTTTCTGCCTTTTTTTTCTTCTTCTCTCTGTAAAATATATGAAGTAAAATAATGACCCGAGAGATGGACCTTCTGTAGAAATCTTATATATATATAGAAATGCTCTTGTGTAAAAGTAGACATATTAGAAATGTCGAGTAAAGGGGCCATGACCAGTAATGTCCACTCATAAAAAAAGTTAATTGCGAGATTTTCAATTTTGTTGCAATTTCTTATGAAATATAGAAAGTTGATCGCAATAAGCTTGCACAGATGTTTCAATATTATTTTGTTTCAAGTACTTGAAATCTAGAAAAAAATGTCAGAATTGACCATTTTTTTAAGTGCAAGGGATTTAAGGAAAAAATTGGAAATTTTATATTTTTGTAAAATCAGGCCTCATTTTTTCTAAATTTTTTTATTTGAAATATACATTGATTACATTTCTTATAATTTTTACTTTGATTTTTTCTTTTTATTGTGCATTTACTTGCACTGACAATTCAAAGATTTCGCTGACAATTCAAAGATTTCGCTGACAATTCAAAGATTTCGCTGACAATTCAAAGATTTCGCTGACAATTCAAAGATT
>JAQIXP010004770.1:0-11147 GCA_034700285.1 Proteroiulus fuscus | reverse complement strand
TTGAGTCCTAATATTTTACACTAGTTAAGAATACATATGTACTAACATCCTGACAAATTTTGGTCCAAATATCTCGTAGTCACTGGGGGAAATTTGCTGAAATTGGTCGTTTTAAAATGGAATGACCCTAAGGTGATTTTTTTTTAAATATTTACTTGCTACAAACTGGGACTTTCCCAAATCCTAGGTGTTATTTCCAAGACTTTCACTGACCAGGCATTCTGTAAGTGGACTTCCCTGACTTTCACTGACCAGGCATTCTGTAAGTGGACTTCCCTGACTTTCCCTGACCAAAATACAAATGCATTAATATAAGCCCCACAAAATTATTCAACATACCGTTATTAATTTTTCCCTGACTTTCAGGGCAGGTTTGGAGATTTTCCCTGACTAAATTTAACTTCAATGACTTTCCAGGTCAGGGTAAACCCTGGAAAATGAGCCGAAACCTTTATAAAATTAGGATATATCATATAGATCATACTGCATTAAATTTTACAAGGGCTTTGTGAAATTTCCCTGACTTTCATGGCAATTTTTGAAATATTTCCCTGATTTTCCCTGACTTAAATTCAACTTCAATGAATTTCCCGGTCAGGGTAAACCCTGGAAAATGAGCCGAAACATTTATAGAATTAGGATATATCATATAGATCACACTGCATTAAATTTAACAAGGGCTTTGAGAAATTTCCCTGACTTCCCTGACAATTTTTAATATTTCCTGAAATTTCCCTGACTTTCCTGGCAATTTTTTTAAATATTTCCCTGATTTTTCCTGAAAAATCCCTTGAAACACTATAAAGAATATTTCTTACAAAGAATTTATCAACCCCCTTCCCAAATTCCTTTTTTGCTTAGTGTATAAAATTTCCCCAGTCTTGGTATCATAGTTTACCGTAGTTCTCTTACTGCGACCCAAAGATCATAGGTGACCAAGCATGATACCACAACCACCTATGCATTTGACAACCTCTAGTGTATGATTTCAAGTCAGTCAATGCAATTTCCTTGGTTAAAATATCCATGAAATACAAAATTTCCCTGACTTTCAAAAAATTCAAGTACTTTCCCTGAATTTCCAGCACAACAGAAACCCCACAACTGCACTCACCGAGACACACAGACCATGCAGGTGCAGATTCCCACCTGAGCCAACAACAACTTGAATATCAACAAGCACACAACCACTAAGGTCATCCAGGGGTCACTTCCTCAGCAAAGGAACACAATGGTCAGTTGGAGCCATTTACATTGGTTAGGATTTCAGGGTTTTAATTTCACACCTTTCTTGGGTCCTAATTGCTAGCAAATATTAGGACCAGAAAATGGATACACACAAAAGGTGAGTAAAAGGGAATTGCATCAATTGGGCAACATGGGGGTCAGTGGTCAAGGGGTCACTAGGCAGGTCTCATTTCAAAAATAACAATCCACTTTTTTGGAAGTAAAGATCTCTTTTCATAAAAAGCTATTCAGAAATTTTTATTTTAAAAAAATAAAAGTTCTGATCAATTTACTCTTATGGGTTGATCCCATTTCAGAGGGGTCACTGAATGTCCAGTTTGGCGAAACTAATTTCAAATGAAATCCTTATTGGCTGTTTATGTACTTTTTGAATTCCCTCTTCCCCCACCCCTGCAGCCCCCCCCCACCTCCCCCAGGAGTGGTTTTGGCTACAGATGGTCCAAATGGGGTCCTAAACAATACACCAAAGTGCCCTTGTATTGGTTACCCCCTCCCTTAAAAAGCATAACAAGGGGGTTTTACTGAGCCACCAAATGGGTCCCAAACATGAAAAATTTGCACTAAAAATTGAAAATATCTGACAGGACCCTGGTCAGTCCCGAACCACTCACAAGATGTACACATTCTAGAAAGAATCACAAAAAAATATTGGATACTCTTCGGACAATAAGAAAATTCCGCGTGACAAAAATGCATTGGTTTAACATGAGCTGAGAAACACAAACGAGGTAACCAGGTGGTCACTTCTGGTCAACAACATTAGAGTAGATATGAGGAAGCCTTTAGCCGGCGTACAACATTCCAGAAAGAATCAAAACTAAATATTGGATTCTCTTGGTGGAATTCAAAATTTCCGCGTGACAAAAATGCATTGGTTTAACATGGGCTGAGACGGTCACCCACTAATTCGACGCCCGAACGCAATAACCAAGTGGTCACTTCAGATCAACAACATTATAGCATAGAAAAAGAAGCTCTTAACCGGCGAAACACACTCCAGAAAGAATCATTAATAAATATTGGCTACCCTTCTTGCAATAAGAAAATTCCGCTTGGCAAAAATGCATTGGCTTAACATGGGCTGAGACGGTCACCCACCAATTAAGACGCACAAACGTGATAACCAAGTGGTCACTTCTAGTCAGCAACATAATAGCATACATAAGGAAGCTCTTAGCAGGCGTAACACACTTCAGAAAGAATCACAACTAAATATTGGATTCTCGTGGTGCAATAAGAAAATTCCGCGTGGCAAAAATGCATTGGTTTAACATGTGTTGAGAAACACAAACGAAGTAACCAAGTGGTCACTACCGGTCAGCAACAGTATAACATACATAAGAAAGCTCTTAGCAGGGGCAACACACTCTAGAAAGAATCACAACTAAATATCGGATTCTCTTGGTGCAATAGGAAAATTCCGCGTGGCAAAAATGCATTGGTTAACATGGGACTTTTTTCTTACACCAATCAAGGGGGGCTTCCTTCAATCAACAAAGGGGATCAATCCTCAAGGATGCACCCCAAAGTAACGATTCCATCAAAATAAAAGCTGGCAGATTGAAAGGTGTTGATGATACCATCTAGCGGCAGGTTGCGCAACAAAAACCGGATTAAAAACGGATGACAGACGGACAGACAATCTCCAATAAACTGAGGTTTACAAAATGCAGTTCCGTGACAAGCCACGGTTCATTTTGATCCCCACTCCAGGGTTAGCGATGAGGGACAGGTCAGAGGATAAACATCAGAAACAGGCACGTGTGAACAGCTGCGATTAACAATGGCGCTCCCCCCAAAAAAGATACCATTTTTTTCCATTTTTCGTCAATAGGATCCCATCATCGGCCATTTGTTTAGCAAGAAGGGGGGGCCGGGGGAGAAATGAACCACAAGTTAAACTAGACCCAAAGCTCATCTATCAACAAGGACTTCTGATGAACTCCGGATATATATGCCAAAAATGCATTGTTGAACAAACACAAAAGCCAAAAAAGATTATACATTGTCAAAAAATATGACAAATTCAAGGGGTCAGGGGGTCCCTTGGATGACCTGCTGAGAGGTCCTTGTTCCCCTGAGGTGCTACAAGGGTCCAATATCGTGCGGTTGGTGTCTGAAGGACCCCCTTGGAGTTTAACTGCTGGGAACTGGCTGGGACCCTGGGTTGCCCCCCTCCCCCCTCCCCCGACTGGGCCAAGTGAACAACACGAATTTGGAAATTTTCCCAGAGGTCAACAGGTCACAACCCAGAAACTTTTGGAACAATCCGATGAATCGTTGGCGAAAAGATACTGAATTCCGCGTGACAAAAATGCATTAATTAGCAGGTAAAATAATATTTTGTGTCTCAGAAAAAAGTTCCCTGCTCCAAAAAAATCCTAATTTTTCTGTAGTGGTCATGAGGGCAAGAGGTCACACCCCAGAAAGTTTTGTAGCAATCCGACAGCCCGTTCGCCAATGAATAATCAATTCCGTTTGACAAAAATGCATTGACTAGCATTGTGATTACCGAAATTGGTGCTCAGAAATACTTCCACCTGCTCCAAACACACCAAATTTTGTTTAGAGGTCGTTGGGGTTAAAAGGTCACAGTCCAGAAAGTGCCAATGCAATCCGACTGTCCATTCGCTTTAGAAAAATAAATTCCGCTTGACAAAAATGCATTGACTAGCATTGAGATTACCAAAATTAATGTTCAGAAATACTTCCACCTGCTCCAAACACACCAAATTTATTTTAGAGGTCGTAGGTGTCAAAAGGTCACACTCCAGAAAGTGCTAATGCAATCCGACTGTCCATTCGCTTTAGAAAAATAAATTCCGCTTGACAAAAATGCATTGCTTAGCATTGTAATTACCAAAACTGATGCTCAGAAATACCTTTTACCTGTTCCAAACACACCAAGTTTTGTTCAGAGTTATCCAATGCATTTTTCTCATCCGGAAAACTCAGAGCAGACCAAATACAGAGAGTTCAGAGTTCATCAAAATCCGGCCCCAATTTCCTAATCCACAGATTGATAAACTGTGCAAAATGGACCATATGTTTAAGCAATGACAAAAGCCAGCTTTCGTTTTTTTTTTGCCAAAAAATTTTCTAAAAGGGACTTAGGCCTATCTTTCCCTTCTCTTATTTTTTGTCCCAACATCCAAGGGGTATAACTGTCCGAAAACCCCTCTTCAACAGGGATAACCCCTCACCCTTGCTAAGGGGAAAAATCTGTTCCAGAAAAATTAAACCCAGGCCAGCTCCTGTCTACAATTAAGGCAATAATGCAAACCATTTATCACTTTTCCAATGCTTTCCAATGCATTTTTTGCACATTTACTTCCCCTCGTGACAATCCAGTTTTACTCTAATACTTTTCAAATCTCAATTGTAACAGATAACAACATTGTTAGTATAGTTTTCTAGCAAGAAACAACCACATTTCGCGTTTTCTAATGCATTTTTTGCACTTTTACTTTGCTTATAGCAACCCAATGGTTGGTTGAATAGCCTATTTCGGGCAGCCATTTTGTTTTATTGTTTACTGTTTAATTGCTTAGTCAATTTCTAATGTTGATCTCATGAACATGCTAACACACTCCAGAAAGTATTGAAAAGATTCGTCCAGTAGTATCTGTGCAATAGTGGAATTAAACTTGACAAAAATGCATTGAATAACATTAGTTTTGCACTAAACTTATGTTTACAATGCATTTTTTTCAAGTTTACTTCCAATCATGATAATCCAGTTTAATTCTAACAATTTTCAAATCTCAACAGTAACAAATAACAACATTGGTCTTATACTTCTGTAGCATAATAACCACATTTCGCGTATTCTAATGCATTTTTTGAATTGTTACTTGACTTATAGCAATCCAATGGTTGGTTGAATATGGCCTATTTCAGGTAACCATTTTGTTTTATTATTTACTGTTTAATTGCTTAGTCAATTTCTAATGTTGATCTCATAAACACGTTAACACACTCCAGAAAGTATTAAAAAATATTTATCCAGTAGTATTTGTGCAATAGTGGAATTAAGCTTGACAAAAATGCATTGGATAACATTAGTTTTGAGCTAAATTCATGTTATCCAACATGATGGCAGCGGCCATTTTGAATTTCGTCAAAAAATCCATTCTAAATGGAAATTGGCCCAACAGATGCGAGGATTAATTGCTGGATTTGGACTAAATCCCATTTAATACCCAAGATGCAATAAGTCCATTGGGGATCAACGGATTTGCCTAACTTCCTAAAAGGGCAAAGGGCTCCCCCCATTCGATCCATCAGATCCACAGACAACGAAAAACAAAATGGCGACCATCAGCATAGAGTAGAATTGAAAACAAAAGAACAAAAAGAGGCCCTCCCGTGGCTAAAATGAGCAATGATACACGCTCATCAATGCGTGACGCTCCAGCCAAACGACTTTTCAAAAAACATCTCACATTTTGCAATAATCCCATGTTATCCAATGCATTTTTTCCAACTTGACTCCGTTCCACCCCAGCCAATTCCACCATTACACTTTCAAAAATGTGTTCCACACTATCTCAAAATGTGTTATATAGCAAAGTTATACAACTTCTTAAAAAAAATTAAGAAAAAAGTTATATAACAAGATGTCATTTAACATAGGCCTATTCTTCTTGGTATGTCAATTATACTGTATCATTCAGTAACACGTTATATATACGACGCTATATAACAAGTTGTACGACAAACTAAACTAATTTTGTTATATAACGATGTTTTGTGATATTGCAAAGTTATATAACAGGATGCTATTTAACACTGTTCTTGGCTTTCCATCCATAATATATCATTCAGTAATACGTTATATACGACGGTACATAACAAGTTGTACAACAAACTTATAACCAATTTCGTTATATAACGACGTGTTGTGATACAGCAAAGTTATACAACTTGTTACAACGCGAGAAGCAAAAAGTTTTATAACATGGATGTTATCCTTTTCCTTGGTAGGCCTATATCATCCAGCATACTGTATCATTCAGTAACACGTTATATAAAAAGTTGTACAGCAAACTTATAACTAATTTCGTTATATAACGATGTTTTGTGACACAGCAAAGTTCAATAACTTGTTACAAAAACATAAGAAACAAGTTATATAACGTGATGTCATTCACACATTTTTCTTGGTATATCATCCATACTGTATCATTCAGTAATACGTTATATATAACAAATTGTACAACAAACTTTAAACCAATTTCGTTATGCAACGATGTTGTGTGCTACAACAAAAGTTATACAATTTGCTACAAAATAGATAACAAAGTTACATTTAACATGATGTCATTTAAAATTTTTCTTCTTTTTTATCCATACATATTGTATCATTTAGTAACACGTTATATAACAAGTTGTAAAAGAAATTTATAACCAATTTCGTTATACAACAATGTTTTGTGATACAGCAAAGTTATGTAACATGATGCCATTTAACATTGTTTGTGGTATACCATCCATATATACTGTATCATTCAGTAACACGTTATATAACAAGTTGTAAAAGAAATTTATAACCAATTTCGTTATAGGGCCTACAACAATGTTTTGTGATACAGCAAAGTTATGTAACAAACGTATATAAACAATTTCGTTATATGAATATGTTTATGTGATAACGAGTCACACCCGAGGTTACCCAAAACAATGCTGACATCCAATACACGGTTCAAATTAACCCTGGACTCACATTCCCAACGACCCCATTGACCCTAATAAAGCCGCCATATTTCATTGTTTCAACAGCGAGGTCACAAGCTTGACTCCCCACCCCCGACTCCATGGCTAAAACAATGAAATATGGCGGGCGGAACCGTGGTATTTTAATAAACTTGACCCAAGGGAGCAATAGGCCGCCATATTGTTTTTCCCGTCATTAAAACAGCATTCAATTCCATAGTGTTATTTTCCCTTGTTTTATTTACCTAATATACCGCTCAATGGCGTCCTTGTTTACATTGAATTAGCCAGCAAACAATAACGTAGCTGCAAACTGACCCCAAATTATGGCCCCAAAGGGCTCCTGAGCGCTCCAGAATGGCTTGAATTATGGCTTTGTTTATTATTGCAAAATGGAATTCCTGTCAGGCCAAAACCCAATACGAGATTCGTTTAAAAGTAGCCCGGTGTCCCTACAGTTCTTATGGCGATATAGCAGGCACCGGGCTACTTTTAAATTCATCACTCTAAAGCTTATCCAATGTCAAAAGGAACCGGCCTTGTTTGTTTCCAGCACCAAATGGCTAATAAAACAAAATGGGAAAAAACTGTCATCGTCGCAGTGCATCATGGGAGATTTATGACTATTGGTGACGTCACTATCAGTGGTCCAAAAATAAGGGGCGCATTTTTGTAGTTAAAATTACTAGTTAAACTTAAAAATTTTTAAAAATGTGAAAACTTTACTTCCCTTGTCCCTTCCTAAATTTCCGTTTTTGGGGAAATTCTTTAATAAATCCCATTTACAACGAGGCAGGGCCATAAAGTACAATGACTACAAATTTTGTTCACGTAATGTATGTAGGCCTACTTTTTACAAGCAGCCAATATATTTATAAAAAACTTTTGCAAAGTTTTTTTCATCCCATGTCCCCCTCTCAAATCTCAATTTTGGGGGAGGACCCTCCCCATGACGTCACTAGAAATCCCATTTACCACGAGGCAGGGCCATAAAGTACAGGATCAAACATTTTACTTTTATAGCATCTTCTTTAAAAATTCTTGCAAACATTTTTCTTCAACTGTCCCCTTTCCAAACTTTAGTTGTTTTTTTTTTTTGGGGGGGGGGGGCAATCCCTCCCCACGACGTCACTAGAAATCACATTTACCACGAGGCAAAGCCATAAAGTACAGGATCAGAAATTTTACTTTTATACAGTAGCATCTTTTTTAAAAATGGAAAATTCTTGCAAACCTTTTTCTTCAACTGTCCCCTTCCCAAACTTTAGTTTTGGGGGGTCATCCCTCCCTTTAACGTCACTAGAAATCCCATTTACCACGAGGCAGGGCCATAAAGTACAGGATCAGAAATTTTGCTTATGTCAAGTTAGTATACTTTCCTATACCACCTTTTTTAAAAATTTTCAAAATTCTTGCAAACATTTTTTCTGCAACTGTCCCCTTCCCCAATTTTAGTTTTGGGGAGCAATCCCTCCCCATGACGTCACCATAGATCTCATTTACCACGAGGAAGACCCATAAAGTACACGGACTACACATTTTTCACGCCAAATATATCTGTAGAAGCCATTTTAGAAAATTTTGACCTTAACTGTCCCTTCCCCAAAGTTCAGTTTTGGGGGAAAATCCCCCCTCTCTCTCCCCCCCCATCCCCCTTCCTCATATGATATCATGGATTTCAGGCCAGGATCAATCCATTATAGGCTATTACAATGACCCCCAATGCATTTACGATGCCTTTACCCACCCTGCATATTGACCCATTTGGGGGGTGGGGAGATGGGGGAAAATGGGGCAAAATAGGGGTCTTTAACAACAGTTAACTTTCACTTTAGTGTTTTATTAGTCTTTTCGCATATTAACTTCATTTAACTAGCCATTGCTAATAACATTTTACGACATTGTTTCTGTATATACAAATGCAATAGGATAAACACATGAGAGATTTTAAGGACCATTAAGGGGTCCTAAAAGGCCCAATTCCGAGCCCAAAAACCGGCTTGTTTATTGGTGCTGGCCATTACATGCCCGAACTTGTTTGCACAAATCCCCGCCTAATTTTAGGCCCCTCCCCATCACCGTTCTATATGAGCTTTAATTAACTATAATTAATTAAGGAAAATAAGATTTGTTTTTGTCGGGTAAACTGATCCAAATATATACCGGGTTTAGGTTCTATTGCTATGACCTCATCTGATAACGTTCGAAATGAATTTTGGGGGGGTCGAAGGTCAAGGAATTGGAACATGAGACATTGGGATATTATTTTTAATTTCGTACAATGTTGTCTGCAGTATTGAATGTCTGAAAAATTTATTAGGCCTAGTTTAGGTTTAATCAGGAATCATTCGAGTTGGTTTATTAGCAGATATTAATGGGGGCAGAAAAATTGCATTGAATTGAATGAGAAATCCTCTATAAATTCGTCAATGCACAAAAGTGCATTTAGATTCTATGAATAATTATGGCAACGATGCATTGAATTCAATGAGAATGAATGTAAAATGTGTTAATTGAACTGGCAAAAGTGCATTGAATTCGATTTGAACGCTTTGTTAAACGACTGTAAGTGACAATAATTGCATTGACTTTAATGAGAAATTTTTCATAAATTCAACAATGTATTGAATTCAATGAGAATGACTGTAAAATGTGTTGAACTGACAAAAATGCATTGAATTCTATTTGAACGCTTTGTTAAACGACTTTAAGTGACAATAATTGCATTGAATTTAATGAGAAATTTTCCATAAATTCAACAATGCATTGAATTCAATGAGAATGACTTTAAAATGTGTTGAACTGGCAAAAATGCATTTAAATTCGATTAGAACACCTTGTTAAACGACATTAAATGGCAATAATTGTATTGAATTTAATGAGAAAGTTTTCATAAATTCAACAATGCATTGAATTCTATGAGAATGAATTTAAAATGTGTTGAACTGACAAAAATGCATTGAATTCGATTAGAACGCGTGACAATAATTGCATTGAATTTAATGATAAAGTTTCCATAAATTCAACAATGCATTGAATTCAATGAGAATGAATTTAAAATGTGTTGAACTGGCAAAGATGCATTGAATTAGATGAGAACTCATTGTTAAATGTGTTGAAGTGAAAAAAATTGCATTGAATTTAATACAAAATGACTGAAACTGGCAACAAATGCATCGAATTTGACAAGAAATCCTTCATAAATTTGTGAAAGTGCAAATTTGCATTTATTTCTATTATAAATTATGGCAACACTGCATTGAATTCGATGACTCAAATTGATACTGAGGAAAATGCATTGAATTACAAAAACCTTTCATAAATTTGTTAATGGGTATGATAAATTCTAGCACAAATGCATTGAATTCAATAACTCTTTACTAACTGAGTTGAACTAGCAAAAAATGCATTGAATTTAAGGATAAACCCGTAGTAAATTCACTAAAAGTGCAAAAGTGCATTGATTCTTTACAAGAAATCTAACAAAAATGCATTGAATTTGAGAAATCTTTCATAAATTCGTCAAAGCACAAAAGTACTTTTGATTCAATGAGAAATTCTGGCCAAATGCATTGAATTCGATGAAAACGCAATTTTATGCCGTTTCACAAATCACAAACTTGCCAAAAAAAATTGCATTGAATCGAATGATAAATACTTCCTAAATTCAAAGCAAAAAGATAGTGGCAATACCTGCATCGGAAACAAGCAATGTGTTAATCACCAAAAAAGTATTGAATTCAGGAAAAATCCAAGAGAAACGATTTAAAATGGCATAAGAAGTAAAAAGTATTGAATTGAACGAATATTTGAGAAATCCTTAACAAATCGGCTTACATAGACAACAAGCAATTTGTTTAATCACCAAAAAAGTATTGAATTCAGGAAAAATCCAAGAGAAATTATTTGAATTGGCATAGACCTAAGCAGTAGCCTAAAATGTATTGAATTGAACGAATATTTGAGAAATCCTTAACAAATCAGCTTACATAGAGAAAAATGCATTGAAAAGCCATGGCATATCTCATGCAGTTGATTTCAATAGGCTATAAATGCATTGAATTCAGTGAATAAATCTTTGAAAAATAGTTCCAATGTAACAACTGCATTGAATTTAATGCAACAGCTTTGTTACATGTTATGAAAAAAACAAAATGGCGACCTCAAGTTGTTTTTGATGCATT
>JAQIXP010004769.1:0-11147 GCA_034700285.1 Proteroiulus fuscus | reverse complement strand
TCATATTTTGTATATTTTTGAGTATTTTTGAAGTAATTCCAAAAAATGTCCATGTCCTGTTTTTCGTGGAATTGACCTGAACAGCCTTTGATTCAAAATTGAGTGAATTGACAATGCACCATTAAGTGCAAGAGTATTTAGTCCGAAAAGATTTTGAATTTGTGGCAAAACCCAAAGATGTTGGCTGACATTGGACTTACTTTGAGAATTTGGCATGATAATTAAACTACAGGCAGTAGGCCCTAAACAACTTCCAAATGAAATAAAAACTGGAAATTTTAAACATTTACCTTGGTCAGCTGAGCCAATTTTTTGGACATCCGTCCGAAGAGAAATTGTTGGGAAGAAGCCTCCGACTGCGAGGCATTTTGCTCGCATTTCTTGTCACCGTTGGCTTGTTTCGACGCCATTTTTAGTTGTCCTTATTGTTAAGTGTTTCACCAGACTTATGCGAGTTTTTCACATTCACTATGCCATTATTTACAGCAGCCGTAATTAGAAAAATAGCATTTTCACAATGACTGAGTTCGAGCCAAGAAGGGCGGTGAGGAGCACACACGTGCCGAAAGCGTTGACGTCAAATAATAGCCAGGGACAACGAACGTGTTGATAATTTAAAAAAATTGTCTCATGAGCACTAGAACCCGAAGTGTCAGCTGTTTGTAACCAGGACCAACTTGGTATCTGGACCGACAATTTTTGAAGCGTCAAAATGCGTATAATTTTCGAAGTTTCACAGTTTACGGCACTTCACTTGTTTTAGAATATTCCACTAAAATTATGACGAAGAAGAACACTTTTTTGGTCCACTTTCCACAGCCAATACCAAGAGTTGGCATAACTTGGCAACTGTCGTCATTTTAGAATTCTGCAGGATATTTATTGCAGCAAAGACAACTTCCAAAATAGATCTTCAGAGTAGGAGAGTTTTATTATTCCTAAGTGGTGAAGCAAAAATAATAAATTATAAGAACATGAAATAAATATAAATACACAAAAAAGTATTAAAAAAATTATTTACTGGCTTTAATGACAGGATTGTGCAAGTCCTTAAATGCCTCCATTGGGGTGCACCCCGTACAAATGGAAGAACATCTACTATTTTCCAAAATAAAGAAAACAGAGGAGCAGTTTATCCCATTTTTTTTTACAAATTAAAAGTTACCTTTTTAAGTATTTTCCAAAATTAAGAAAAAATTCTTTTCCGCAAAAATATTTGGAATACATTGCTGTAAAAACTGTCTTTCTAAATTATTTACTTCCAGAAGTGTTTTCTTGCTGATATACCGGTAGTTATATATTTTTCGAAATCTCAACCACTTGTTTCTAAAGAAATTTGGATTTTGAATAAAGAAATAAAAATTTGTCCACAAATATTAACAAAAATAGTTCAAAATTGTTGGGAATTCAATTTAAAAATCATGTTGAATTCTGAAAGTAAGCTACCCTGACAAATCCCTTTGCCCTGACCAAAAAACAATTTTTCCCTGGCATCTTAATACATTATACATAACAATTTAGCATGCATTTTGTAGATCTAAATTGTCGATTTAACCCAGAAAGAATTGAGAAATTGCAATCATGGAAAATGATATCAAATAATTATAGAAAATTATGACTAAATTAGGAACTCGTATTCTACCTCATTAGATTTAACACATTACAAACCTGGGCAATTGGTTTTATTAAAGTGGAAGATTAGCCTAAAAATATTTTTACCAAAGGACAATATATTGAGAAAAAAAAAGTTATTTTCCGAAATTCCACAACCATGTTCTGTCTAGTTATTAAATAAAAAATAAAGTTTAAAAATGTTTAACGGAGCAACAAAATAATGTCATCAGGCAGCACATGCCCATTATCAATGCGCCAACTATTCAGTTTGATTGTTCCATATCAGTCAGAATCAATCAGAGAAGCCAAATAATGTTTAATTACTAAACAGAGTATGGTTGTGAAATTTTGGAAAATGCATGTTTTTTTCACTATATTGCCCATTGGTAAAACGTTATTTGAAGGTGATATTCCCCATTTTATATGACCCCAGCAATGATAAATGGCGGGTCTACTCAAGTCATAGTGACAACCCAATTACCTGGATTGATCTCCAAGGTCGAATGTCTTAACGGGTTTTCCTAATTTTTAAATCTCTTCAGTCTCCCCAGATGAATGATAGGTTAGTACTGTATAAAAAGTTAAAACCGGGTCGTCTGACGTTTAAACCCACACTTTTCATCTCAGTGAGTGTGTGAGCCTAAATGTACTCGGATTAAAGATTAAAATTGGATATACAGTCCATATATCAACAATAATCTTGAAATGGGTCCATTATAAAAAAATACGAGAAGAAGTTAAAAACTGAAGCTTAAAAATGAACAAAAAATAAAAAATTAAAATAAAACGGGGGAAATTTTTTAAAAATGCATGATATATATTAGAAATTGTATTATTTATTGCTTTAAAAATATACTATCAGAAATAATATATTGAATTCTCAAACCCCATATAAAGTGGACCCCATTTCAAATTAATTGTGTACATTACTTTACAATTTACATATTAATAAAAAGCACTGGCTAAAATATATTAGTAATGAATATCACCCAAAGCCGGAACCAACTTATCATCCCACCTAGGATTCACGAAATCAAACCACTATGATTAGTTTTATCTCCGCTAACGAAGTGCAGTTCTTGAAATGTGCGAATCTGGTTACTGGACTTGATTTCGTGAGCTTCGGACTACTTCTATAAATGTGTGGGTCAAATGGCCGCAGAAAATCACTTATATTACATGAACATAATACTATTTTTTTGCAACTTGTTAATTATGCTAGCGATTAAGTCGTCTTTTTAGATTCAGTCAGCAACTGTCATTCTTTCAGGCGCACAGCAACCGCAGCCACCAAGGCGGCTCCTTTACCGCTTCCATCTTCGGAAAGCATCACCTCAAACTAAAGGAAATCGTTTAATTTCATGAGCGTTTTTACCACTTTTATAAAATTTTATTTATTAAGATTACAGGGGAAAAACCTTTTAAAAATGATGTATTTAGGGGAGAAAATACATTCTCAAAAATCTCACAAACATGTCCAGCTTACCATAGTTATTTAATTTAAAATTAGAAAGTAAATGCTCAGGTCAACAAATGTCGCTACACAATGTAAGTACCGCAACCAAAATGCAGAGTAAAATTTAAAAGGTCTCTACGGTTTTGGAGATCTCGCGCAACGGCACGGACAAATCTATTCCTTCTTATACATAATTAAGCATTATAAATGATCATTTTTACCTGCAGTTCAGATGGAATTAGCTCTTTAATTTTCTCCACCATCCATCGTTTAAAATGAGGATGAAATCGATACACGGATCCATCGATGCCGACCGTTACAGTGGGTTTGTTTATCCTTTTTAATAGTGTGGCAATACCTGCACATATAATCAGTTTTCATCCATTCCGCATATATAAAATGAACTGGGTGAAAAATTGTAAGCAGTTATTGTGCTCCAGATTTCAATTCAACACTGTACTAAAAGCTGCAATAAATCTGCAGTTGGAATATTGGATTTTAGATGTTGTTATATTGCAAAACTGCATTAAAATTACATTCCACAAAATCCCAGATATAAAAATATTTTAAATGTAGTTTTGCACCAATTTTATTTCTTCAAATTTTATTCAATAGGACTGAATTTGAATATTTTTTTTCCAAATAATATAATTTCACTATATTTCAAAAAGACAAAACTAGAATATTTTTTTCAAGAGTGCCTTTGTCAAAGTATTACTTTTTATTACTTTATGACCTGGTATGGTAGGGTATCTTGTTATACAATTAGCATAGAATTGCTTATCCGGAGTAAAATTACTGCAGACATTTTCTCAAAGGGAAGACAAACATTCAAAACGTGTTTTTACCAGCTGCGGTCAAGTGTGCCGCCCGCTTGGAAACGAGTTCGCACACCTTTCTGACGAGGTGGCAATCCTTTTCGGTGGCATGATTGAGGCCCAATTCTTCCAGAACTTGTTGAGTGGCATTCAGACCATCGTTTCTAAAATGCGTAACTATTAAATACAATCGGGACTAGGACAGAACTGAAGTTAAAATGAATACGCACTCATCCTCGATTTCGGAAACGTATTTTGTGTAAAATTTATCTCTTTCCATTAGCACGTCAGACCCCTTGCCACCAAACAATATTCCCTCTTTGGTGAGTCTCACTAAAACTAGGCGCACCAGCTCTCCCATGTACATTCCAGAAATCATTTTTTCATATCTGAATGTAAATTTAAAAAAAAAATATATACTGTATGTTCCACCAGGTGTAATTTACATGTCTGCTCTTACATTTTTTAAAATCACAATATTTTATGGTGTTTACTAAGACTGTTCAAGCCCAAGAATAAGACTTTTTTGACTGAAATGTATCACTTTTCAGATAATTAATTTTATTTACTGAAAATGCTTACTAAAATTTGTACTCAAAACTTAAGGTTTTAAAACAAATTCTTATAAATTAATACTTTCATTACATGGGACTAAAAATTGTAAAACAAATTCATGTGCTTGGGTTAAACTCATGTGTTAAATAGCAAAAGTTTGACTAAATTCATAAAATTTATGGAAAATGATATTAAAAGAAAAAGAATTCTAAATTTAACTTTGAAAAATCATTTTCAATAAAAGTTGTAACATTTTGATATTTCTCATACTTAATTATCTCCAAAAATGAAAAGGAAAATTACTTACATTTGCTGACCGACATTCAGTGAATTTTTGTCAATATGTACATCGTATTCAGTTCGTATAAAATCTAGCACTCCATTGTCACCATATGCTCCCCATTCACAGTTTATTATGACCTGCTTAGGTTCGTTTAAATCCTCGGTCCAAAGTTCTACGTTGTCTAATGATTCCATGTAGCAAGCATTGCTTCCAGTTCCTAACACAGAAAAGTTAGTTAGCAAATTGTTTTACCATTCTGATTGCATTCTTCACTTTTCTTAAAATATACAAAGGACAAAATGACTTCAGAGGACAATAATTAATATTTTTAAAGAAATGAAAACAGCAGGCCATTAAATAAATCATAACAAACTAAATATTTCCGCATATTGCCTAATTGTTCAATCCATTACTTTATAAATTCACTATTATGGTTAAATTCATCAAATCATTGTCAAGAAAATTTTTGAAAAACTTGTCAGCTTATAAAATCCATTTCTCATCAGCAACACAAACTTCAAAATAAATTTTCAGCCTAAAATAACTTTTTGAAAAACGTATAAATTTAGATATTTTAAATAACAATAATACGTTTTCATTGCAATAAACTTTCGCCACTATTCCACCAAAGCTCAATGACATAAAAACTGACAAATTTATAGAAATTCAAATGCTCAACTTACCTACAATCACGCCAATCATGCAATTATGATTAGTTAATGCACAGGACATCAGGGTTCCCGTCGTGTCATTTACCAAAGCCACAACATCGATGTCTACATCCTAAAACATTGAGAAAATTTATATTAATTTCTAGTGAAAACGATAGGCCTACCCTAAAAAATAATCCTCAATATTTCAAAAACTTTGTAATTTCACAAGCAATAACTGTCATTAATTTCTGTAAATCCTTATTTCGGAAACAAATAATGAAACTTTCGTAGAATCATAATTTTATAAATCATGATATTGTCAAAAAGGTGATATTCAATTTATGATTTTGATACCCAAATACGTTGATTTTTGCAACACATATTTACAATAACCATGAGTTGAAAATCACGCTTTTTGAGCCAAATAAAATAATTTCAAAGCTATAATTTGTTTTTAAAAAATTATCTAGATTATTTTATTTTACAAAAAAAAGACAAATTCACTCGAGCTTCAGGTCAAAACTTACAGATCGTTTCTTGATAGCCTGTCTTAATAAGTGGACAACGTCTTCGTTAACGACACCGGAACATTTAAACCCTTTAGTCCACTGAACCAAGCGGGCTTTGGTCAAGCCTTCTTGCCTGCAGGGAAAAGAGAATGTGAAGCCCAACGGCAATTTAGCATTACCGATATTGTTTTCCTTCACGAAAATGGCCAAGCAATCGGCAATGTGATCAAACAACTGAAAGAAATATTTACAATTCTTTGTAAAAAAAAATATTTTTTTCTTGTTTTTTAATAAAAATAAAGATGAGATTTGAAAATTGTCACCTGTTCACCCGTGCCCAACATTATTCTTTGTGGAATGGCAAAGATTTTGCTCTCCATCGAAACGCCTTCATTGTTTAATTCGATTAAAAGTACTCGAAAATTTGTTCCTCCCAAGTCTAGTGCCAGAAATTTCCCTTTTTCTGTAAAAAAAAAAAATGCTCAGAATGTTATTTGCTACAGTCGCGACTGAGCTACAACTCAAGACTGAACCAGTGACAAGTGTGCCCTATTGTACAGCTCACGGGGCAGATTAAAAAAAAAAGAATGCATCAAGTTTTAGTACATTTAATTGACCTTCATAAAAAATCAAACCCTGTCAATTTATGTTTAGCCATTATCGATTAATTTGTACCGGTATATAATTAACATGGAGATTCCCATAGGAGCATGCATTTTTTAAAAGTGTGGACAGCCCCTTAACCAGTTAAACCTTAACTGTTAAATTTTGGGAAAAATTGCACGTTTATGTAAAATAGCATGGGAAAACGGAAGTCAACTTTGAAAATCGATAACTACATTCAGAATGCATGTGACATCATAATCATACATCTTAGTAAATTTAATAATCATTAAAATAAATCAAACCGCATCGTTTTTCTTTTACCCGTTCTTGAGTTATATCAGTTTGAAGAAAACGAATTTAACATTGAAATCCCCATAGGCCCATGCTGTTAAAAGTGTGGACAGCCCCCTTAAGTATTATTTAATGTTAGCATCACTAACGACCGTAAGTAATGCACATTTTACAACTCCGTTGAATATTTTCCAACTTTTATCTGATAATATCTTAGCATTAAATAATTAACAAGCATCTTCTGCTTCCATTTTCATTGAATTTTCTTCATAATAGTTTTATCGAAGTACTCTATATATCCTATAGTTTAAGACTAAATTATTTTCAATTTTTTAGCAGAAAAATTCAAAATTTTATAGAATCAAGATCCAAAATCCAGATTCAAGTAAGCTATGTAGATTTAAAAAAAAAAAAATGTAAATTGCTATTTGCAAGGATTTCTTTTTACATTTTTTCCAATATCGAAAAAATTCATGAATTTAATAATTTATCAACATAACTAAAACAACTCTTTAGAGTAAGACTGGCTTGATAAATTTAATATCAGATGGCATAATTTTCAGAACCAACCAGCAATGCCATGAGAACTCGGGTTAATAAAATTCGGCTAATAATGCTTCACGCTACGCAATTTGGGATCAACACATAGTATTGTTGATAAACAACTTATCTGGTTATTGTGTCTGACATTTCTATCAATGATAACACGTCTAATAATTATTGGAAGAATCCTAGTAATGCAAAACGTTGATAACAAGGCTTTTAGTACCGTAGATTGCACAATCATCAAATTCTCATTGGTGGATTTCAGATGGGCCTTCCGAGAAATAAGTTTAATTTTGTGAACAAGAATGAAAGTACTGATAAATCAATAAATGTCAGTCAGTGACTTGAAAAATCATAAATCCTATCACAAATGTCATAAAACGAAATAACAAACTTCTACTTGAAAGTTGATTGCCACTCCATTTTAAAACTTGAAATTCAGGTAAATTGTGAAATACACGTGTAATCTAAAAAGTCAATTGCTTTTTTTTTAAATTTAAACTAATTTCAGATTTGTGAACAAAAACTTACAAATATTATTGACAAAGTGCATGTTTATATTTCATTACATTTAGCAGATTTTCAATAAATATACGAGTAGTAGGCTACTTCCATACATTTATTTCCAAGCTTCTTATCTTCAGTAAATTTCTAATGATTTTGATATGCAAAAAGGTTTTGTTTTATTATGTCATTTTTGCGGTTCTACTTATTATAAAAAGATCATAAATAAAAGAATTTTGTCCATATTGATATCGCCATATTTTCTGCAAATTATTCCTAGTAAATATTACTTGTAAGCAAAGTTTAATGATTTCTTTAAACTAAAAGAGGAAGTCTCACCTTTAACAAGTTTTTTTAAAAATAACTTGTAACTTGTAACTTCTAAAATACACGTTACTATATAATCACAAAAAAGTCTGATACCATCTAATTTACTTTTGTAAATAAAACAAAGAAATATTTATGTACAGTATGCTGAATTCCTAAGATGGCTGATAAATCAGAATGGTGTAACCAACTTAATCGGTAGATGGCGCCACTTATTTTTGTAAAACCGCAATGCAAATCAAGTTCCTTCAAAAATATATTTCTTGCATTTCAAGTCCAAATGCAATTTTTTTTTAAAAATAACTTGTAACAAGATGAAACTTTTTTTTCTTTAGGCCTATAGATGGGCGTGCTTGTTTTCAAAAATGATCGTTTATGCACAAAAATTAATTTCTGAATTTCGTGCAAATTTTACCTATTTTAGCATTTATTTTCTACGACTTTCTTAGAATTTTATTCATCGAATTTTGTATTTCACGTACGTTTTTTTTCAAATTATGCACCATATCTCTATGCAGGATGCATACATTTACACTTAACTAATAACTAATGTAATTAAATTTATATGTGCATATGCATACGCTAGTGATTACAACCTCAGCATATATTTTCTTTGCAAATATTTTTATACCCAAACAGCTATACGATAACGTATCATATGGTATATGCTAAGTTGGCATTGCAGATTGCATTCATCGAAACTCAATCAAAATGCAGCATATCAGTTTGATTGAAATGTTTCAATTGAAAACAGTTGAAGAGAAATTCTGCACAACTTAATACTTTTCTTTTACAAGCGTATGAAAGGCATATGATAGGAATTTACCGTTTCCATTGGGTAGTTCCCTGACGTACGTGGGGAACATTTTCACTGTTGCTTTCGGGTTAGTGTCTTTTCCCAAGCCGTTCTCCATTTCCTGTAGCAAATGCCTCATGACATCGTTGAGCTGGTCGTTCGACAGAGACAGCTTGTCAACAATATCGTCAACCTGATCAAAAACCAAAAATAATAAAAAGCTTAATTATTTATAGAGAGATAGAACCGGCAACCAGCATACAGTATCACTGACCAACACACTTCAGCTGAATTTACATGACTATTGCAATAGTGCAATAATTCAATCACAAATTTGGCGACACAACGTTACATAAATGATCCGGTCTACCATAACATGCACAAAATCGACAACATACCAAAACAGCCATAAATAAACCAAACGAAACAGTAACGCCTGAAGTGGAATAGGCCTAACTCGTGTCATTCCATTAAGTCCATGTAACCATTTCTAATGTCAATTATGCTAATGTCACTCATTTAAATTCTATTCCACTAATAAAGTATGCCAACTTTATCAGTTACTTAATTCCATTAACATGTCATTGTCAGCCATTTTTTCGATTCCGGTATTAGCGCAAAGCTCCATTTTTTGAATTTAAAACTGCAGTAAATCCATAATATGCCATTATTGTATGCAAATTAAGAGCAGAAAAAATTAAAAGACAGCAAAATTGGTCAATAAGCCAACCCAGTTAACAAATTTTTTATTGAAAAGTGGAGAATTTCTGCAGTTCTGCATGTGAAACACTGCAATTTTATCGCATCTGTGTTAAAATAACGACAGCTTTACTGCAATTTTAATGTCAGAAACTCCGCTGTTTATCGTGAAACACTTTTTTGCTTGGACTCACCATTTCTCAATTCCAATCAGCCAATTTGTTACCCGTTAATAAATTCCATAACTTCAAATTGTCCCTCATTTCTCAATTTAGGCCATTAAGGGTAAACCAAACCAGTTAAACAAAGTTCCATTGTTAAAAGTAAAATTTTTCTGATATTAAAAGTGCAGTACCGGTATATAGGCCTACTCAAACAGACGAAAAACTGCAGTTTTACACACAGAAATGAAAGCACTGCAGTTTTCCTTGGCTGCGTTTATAATTTACAACGGCTTTTACTGCACTTATAACACCAGAAATTATGTTCTACATACTGCACGATATATTCCTCGTCATAGAATTTTGCGTACCGGTATACCGTATGTCAAGTGGACCTATAATACCAGTTATTGAAGGGGTACCATTACTAATCGAGGAAATTAGGAGTCCAAAAAATGAAACCTGCATGGGACAAGTCTTTGGTAACTCTGACCTTATAGGTACGCACTAGAAGGCAGTTTAATAAAATTGTCTTCAGTGCATCTGTAAACAAGTAGGTAGACCCCTATATAATGCTTAGTCAGCTTTAACCCTTGGTTCAGTTAAGACAACCAGTCAGATCAAAGTTCCCGTTCCAATTATTGTGCAACTGTGCATATGCAGAACCAACACGCCACTAGTGGCTGGCCCTGCTTGAAAGTTTCAGAAACTGCTACATGTAGGTCTAGGCTACTAGTTGTGTCAAGTGTTTTGTTAGTTAGTCTTAATTAAAAGTCCTTAATTATCACTAACCAGACATAACACGTAGTCTTGGATACGTAAACTAATCACACGTAACACCCAGTCTCAAAACAAAAATGGACTGTCGCTGGCACCAACATTGACACTTGTAAAACAAATAGCTCAAATACTAGTTATTGGCTTAGGCACATTACCTGACTATTTATAGCACAAATAAAATTAGCAGTATGACTATATACTAATTAAGCTAACAATTTTAAGTGGTGCACATTAATTGGTACCTTCTTAGGTTTGTTACTTTTAGACTTTCCTGGCCTAAATTTACCAAAAATACATAACCAGGAATTTGAACTATCCACCTAAAATGGAAAACATGTTTTGTTAGTGTGGGGACCTTCACAAGCTATCGGTTAAAAGATAACAACAAACAATGTGAATGTGACATAATTATGGTTAAAAAAAAAACAGTTATGGGCATTTTTTTACATTACCAAACACTGAATCTGATTCTGATATCTATCTATCTATCTATCTACTATATATAAAGCGAGAGATGCACGTGTATCTATCCATTTTGCACGTGTGTCT
>JAQIXP010004768.1:0-11147 GCA_034700285.1 Proteroiulus fuscus | reverse complement strand
TAAATTTAATTGTCCTTCATAAAAAATCAAACCCCGTCAATTTCTGTTTAGCCATTATCGATTAATTTGTACCGGTACTTAACATGGAGAATTTTTTAAAAGTGTGGACAGCCCCCTTAAACTAGAATCGAAATTGTTATGTGTCAGTATCATTTCGCTGAAATGTAAAAATACATTTTCCAACTTTTCCAGTTAACTGTATAATGTTTTGCTATAGTATGTGTATATAAATATATAGGCCTAGTTAAGTTCTCTTTATAGCCATCTAAAATCTAAGTCGTAAAAGTTATGCCACAGAACTATGATCTCCCAACGGAACTATTGTTTGCTATTCTAATCGTCATTTTTAATGCGACCCAAACAACTATAAATCTACTTTGTAAAATTCCCCTTTTTTGTGGTTGTTTTTTATAGATTACTTCTACTGAATTCTATTATGCCACATTTTATTTGCCACTCTAAAAATGGTTTCACTTAATATCTGTCCCAAAAATAACAAGGAATTGCTTATACAGAAACGCTTGATGGGAAGGTTTGATGGACCGTGTTGTATAGTCGTAAAATATCAAAAGCATGCATCTTTCTTGAAGATTAGAGTTAATAAAAATTGTATGAATTTTGTTATAGTAAGGCATAGGCCTACTGTAATACAATTATGCATTATGCCTTTTGCCTTAAATTCATTATTTTAAACGTTACCCACATGTTTCAATATGTAGTTCAGATTGTTCAATAAATTCAAGATGTGAGCACTGAAACAAACAATTAAGAAAGAAATTGCAATTCTGCATGAGATCACGGTGTTTTAACTTTATAGGCCTATACTGAATCTATATTTCAATTTAATATCTTCTTTTAATAATTGGTTGAGTGTGAATATTGTATAGACTGAAAAGTTTAATCACGTGACCCTTAATTGTGTGTGGGAGATCAACTTTACTGCAATTTAGTCAGTAACATCCATTTGAATATTTTGGTTTAGACTTATAACAAATAAAATTTATCTACTTTCATTATTAATATCGTCCTAATTGCCT
This sequence comes from Proteroiulus fuscus, assembly GCA_034700285.1. NCBI lineage: Eukaryota > Metazoa > Arthropoda > Diplopoda > Julida > Blaniulidae > Proteroiulus > Proteroiulus fuscus. Next base: position 10,110 of record JAQIXP010004768.1, on the reverse strand, counting down.
ATATAATTTTTGAATTTATTTTGTTTTTAATGCATTTTCATTAATAATTTTGTTTCCTTTTTTATGTAAATATATTTTTTTATAAGTTAAGTTTTTTTTAAGTTACGTTTACATGTATAATGTGCTGCATAGCGTAGCTTTTGGTATTCTACCCAAATATCCAATTAGTTTATAAGCCTATTAACCGAAATATTTCAGGCCAATAAACGAAAATGATTCGGGTGGATGCCTAACCATATTAAACTATTAGTTCCCACTGAAGTCTAGCACTTTGTAGAATTGAGAGTTATTTCAGCAAAAAAAAACCCCTGACCAATTGTCTGTATACTTTCTAACTTCAACTACAATTGTTTGAATTTATTTAAATCTACCAAATGATCATTCAATTGTAAAAAGAACTGAATGGCTTGGTCAATATCGTAAATTATTTAAAGTGAAAATCAATGGTCTAAAAGTGTTATCTGTGTATTTACTGGCAAAGATAAAATCGTTTCAAGTCTGGAATAAAGTGGATAAATATACCGGGTGTATGGGTAGTAAAAAAATCAACCCTTTATTGACATTAACGGATAAATTCGACTGTTCGGATACTTGCCTTGCACTACACAGCATGTCTTGTAATATAATATTGTTTAGCTCAAATTTTGTCAGTTATTTATATAAGCAATAGTTTATGGTATACGCTTTGACATGATCTATAGGCTGCAGCTCTATAGTCAGAACTAGGAAAATTACATTAGCATAGAAACTTCAGTATGTTTTAGTATACACAATTGCTATCTCCTCTTTAGGGTTAAAAAAGTAACATTGGTAGACCTATGTATGCATATTATTTTTATAGAATGTTACTGTGATATTTGGACTGATTTTTATTATTTACGAAAATAACTTGTTAGCTAGCTGTTATACACTATATTCTTATGAAACTTATTCCAATGTATAACAGTGTGAGAAAAGAAAGTTAAATCATAAACATCAATTTCAGAGTGTATTTCTTAAAGAGAGGACTTCAACACTAATTTCTTACTTTTATTGTCAAAAATAATAAAAAAAAGTTCCTAATGTTTTATTGAATTCTTGATTGCAATGGATGTCTATATTGTTTCTTGTTGGACAATATCATAATTCTATACGTTAACAAAGTTCCAATGAAACGTCTACTCTTAATTATTTAATTAAAATTTGTAATTAATATTATTGTATATATAATTTGCCTTTGAGAAGACGTTGTTACTTTGAAAATGTTTATATAGACTGGCTTATTCATTCAGCATATACTTGCATTTTTAAGTTATAGCAGTATAAAGTCTGTAGACCGTAATTAGATTTATGATCATGTAAAATTAAAGATTAAGTATACCTTCACGTAATTCAGTGAGTACTCTTCAACATGAATTCGCTTGGAAATCGAAATACATGGTCCGTATATTTTATTTAAATTATGTAGGATTGGAGTATATAATTTTTTCTAAAATGCCCAGTTTGATTGGCTGGAAGTTATTCCTCTTTTGCAGCGATTTCATTGGAAATGTTGTAAGGCCCCGGGGATTAATGCTTATAAAAACTATGGGTTTAAGCTATTTATTTAGCATAATACTCACGTTGGGGTGGATAAAATTTAACTTATACTTGGTTTGTTAATAATGGACAGCCTCAAAAATTAAACCTTAGTGCATTTCTATAGTGTCTTTATTGGCTTACCAAATACAAAAATAGCTGCTAAATGACCTGATGTAATGTTATGGACATATATATGTTTCATAAAAGTAATTTTAAATGATCAAGAATGGTATCTTCGTTAATTTATAACGTTTGGTGCACTGTAAAACATCTTGAGAGCTGATAACTATACAACACTTAATATTAATAATACTGTTGTTTTAACATTAACCACTCCCTAGTAATATGTGTAATTTGATCGTTTGTCTATATTTGATTCTGAAAAAAAAAATTGCAGTAAAACCGTGTAATATTCTCATATTTTTAACTTGCTTAAATTACTAAACTGTTTTATAACCTGATCCTACTAAATTTAACTGTGTAGGCCTACTGTGGTTATAAGCCTCCGCCCCGAACACAGTCTAGGGGGGGCGGCACCATATAGCACGATAATATCATTAGTGTTTTATGAATTTTTGATGAGAGATGGTGCAGTTTTTCTCCTTTGGAACGTTGAGCACTTGAACAAGTATCTTTGAATATTTGCATGTATATGGTACTGGTTGAGGCACTAGCAATTCCTATGCTCAATTGAATTCAAAAACGAACAGTCATCAAGTAACAAAAGTAAGTAAATTGGTGGGGGAAATTCAACTGCCATTAGCCGTCATTTACAGGCAGCGCCACTAAGGAGACTATTTTTGTAAACACTGAACAATGGAAGAATAGGCCTGCTTGATGTTATGGTATTCCTAATCATCTACTACTGTTCAGTGAACAAATCATCTCCTTAGTGGCGCTGCCTGTATCACTAAATTTGTCTATTGTAAATACAAAAAAATGGAAAAAATATATTATTTGATTCAAAAATAACAAAAAAAATTTGTACTTACTCAATTTGTCCTGGTTTGGAGTGGGTATATATAATCTAATGTTGGAAAATGGAAAAGTCTACATGATATACGTCTAAGTAGTCCATTGCATGCTTATATTGAGAATATCAGCCATGCTTATAGTAGCATCCAAGTACAGTTAAATGCTGACAAAAATGAATGTTACATGGTTGGGTCTGTTGAAACTGTAAAGGGAAAACACTCGATCAGTGCATGGTATACTTGCCCTTAATGGTTATTTTGAATTGACTATCAATCAAGGTTAGTTTACTAATGTTTCACATATTTATGCACAGTCCAATCAAAAATTCGTTTTATTTAAAATAACATGCACAGTGTAATATTTAGGACCAACTGCAGAGAAATTCCTGTTTTCTTTATTTTTGTTTCCTCTCTACATTTGTCTATTCGTTTTGAGAACAAACTTAGCTGCCACACAAGGGCTGTGCTCTCCAAATATCACATGTACAAAGAATTATAAAACTCACAGAAAGTAAGCAAGATATTTATCAAATATTTCCTTGACGTGATTTAAAGAACATCATGCAGGAACGAAAAAGGACAGGCATTTATCACCAACTCATCTAAGTTCACAACAAAAATGTGGTTAATTTTTCTCAATTTTATTACATAGCTCGATTTAATTATATTAAAAAGATTATGGCGATTTAACCAACAAACATCTATCACTATGCATGAGACATTGGTGATGAATGAAATAATTTAAAAATGAAGCAATGAGAGTACATGTATATGCATTAATTTTATAAGTATAAGGTTTTTATCATTAAGGTAGTAATTGCATCCATTTCTACTATCGATCATGTGTCCATTTATGATTGCAATATAAGTGAAAAAAAAACCATGTAAGCATTAGTTCAAAACAAGTTTATAATTATTATTTTAGCAAATGCCAGTAAATAAATTTGATGCGAATAATTTTGGAGTAAAAATATTGTAAGTAATGGGTAAAGGAATTACCTTTATGGTAAATAAAAGGTATAGGATTGAATCAATATTTAATTCTAATTAGAATTACTTAAAAACATAAAAACTAATCTTATATGTTTAAGATTAGAATTTTAAGAGAAATAATGGACACTTTATCGGAGATAGCACCATCAATTCAACTCATTAAGGAAATACTGAAAACAGAAAGTTATATATGTGTACTTGTAAAAATAGATTCTATAATATGTTAGTAAGGTGCACGTTTTTTTTTAAAGCGGTATAAGCTAAAACATGAAAAAGACATGTTATGATCCACTAAAAATTTGTAGTCTATAATTAATATCTATATATTAATGTAAATTTCCGTATGATTTCAGCTTTTATCCAATTATATTTGATATATACTTTTGGGAATAATTACATATACCTGATACTGATGGCAAAAATTTAATGAAAGTTTAAACTAAAGCTTACTGTACGAAACATTTCATGAAATAATTAGTATAGAATGTGCATTTAATTAATAAATTAATGATATATTTTAATAAAGCTTGATCATTATTTTAATGAAAATGATTCTTCTTTCAATTATGTATATACAAGTTATTGAAATAGAATATTGGCAACATCTTGCAATGTATGTTGTTATTAAACTATATATATATGGGATGCAATTTCTTTTAATTATATATCTTTTATGCCAGCATTTTCATTTATTTTAATGGTAATCAAATGCCAATACAGTATTTACTTCTGCTTTTATAAAATATGTATTTTTTTCTTTGACCTATTTGTTAGTATATTGTTTGTAACAGTATATATGGGCTATATAATACATCATCAATAATTATGAGTTGAAACCAAGATTTTTTTCAGTCAGAGGCATGGGCGCCAGCAGAAAATTCGAATTTTATCATTGCAGATTTGTTAAATATAGTTAAAGAATCTCGGTTTTACAATTACAAATTTGTGAGTTTCTTTTCATTTGGAAAAAATTATATTCTATTACACGACTTCTTATTTTTCCTGGGAATTTTACTCCTGTCCCCACTTATGCTCACCCCTCGTGGCGCCCATGGTCAGAGAATGCTATAAATATAATTGTTGGCTACATGCTGAATCGGGTGCAAGATAAATAATATGGTTAATACATGTACCAAACAATGAAAGATTTTCTGAAGTCAATTTTGTTTGTTCATACCAACCCAATACGTGGAATGGCCATGGATGGCACTGATTACATGTTAGGGGATTTTTAACCCCCAGAAGTTTTTCTGAACATTGTATTAAACTTTCTTTATTATGCAGAATCATTTCAATGATTCTTTAGTCACAAACCACCCCTCCTCATATTTGTAAACGCATTTGATTATTATTTTTAATCATACCTCAAGCACGTATGTGAAAGAGTGCCATTTAAGACATAATCCATAGTTTCTAATTCTTGATTATTTATGCAATTCTTTGAAATTGTAATTAAAAAAATAAAATCCGACTCCACACAATAGAGCCAACCCTTGTTTTAGTGCACAGTACACCTTGTAATGTTGCACTATGTATCTGACGGGTTTGCGAGTAAAAATAAAAGGTTAAGTTTAGGCTACCTGTTCTTTTACAAATTTAGTGCATCAATTTTATGATAAAATGGTACATGAGTTAGCTACTCTCATAATTGATAGGATTATGCACCCAAAGAGTGTTGTTAATGAACGTAGTTAATTGTTTTGCAATTAATGCATTGAGTTGAGTTTAACTTTGTCAATATAGTTTTTCAGGGAATGGGTCACATAGTCTAATATTGTATTTTCCTATATGCAGTGTGCTACAAGCTGTAACAGATGAGAGAATGCAATACAACTTAGTAAAACAATTTACGTTTTTTTAGAATTAAAATAAATATTGTCATGGAATGTCAGTGTGTAATTGGAGGCAAAAGTACAAATATAATTTGTCCACATGTAAAAAAGAATTCATCTATGCAAATGTTCTTGTATAGTTGAACATAATATTATTATGATGAGCCTACATTTATAAATTAATCAACATCTATCTGCTTTTATTTTTCAAGTATAATGTATAGTTTTTTGGTGATAGGAAGTTACAGTAGGCTACTTTCATATTATGCTTTTATTTTTCTTTTGAATAAACAGTGATGAATATACTTAGCTCTAGAAACTGCTATAGGTTAGTAGAGTATAAGGTTTGTTTGTAGAAAATGTTTGTTCTATAGACTTTTGTAAAAACAAACATTGATTTTTATTACTAAAGAAAATGAAATAGAAAATGCAAAGTTTCCCATTGCCCAGTCATCTAAATGAGCTTTCTGCATAGCACTTAATTCAGCTTTGAGATTCTTCCAGGTGTGTTGCCACAATCAAAATATGATCGTACAATTTCATTTGATAAATTCAAAATATTGCATTTGCAGCTTCTACTAAGCTAAAATAGGAGCCTCACGGTATATTTTATTTGCTAAAATAATGACAGTTAAGAAGCATCAGCTAAACTTGGTAATATTAGTCAGTTGGTTAAAGTGATTTTTTTTGTAATTGACAAAATTTTTTTTTTTTAAATTAAAAAGAAGAAATTGAAGTAAAAATTTAAAAAAACTATTTGACAATTTCAGCGTTTAATGGAATGAAAAGTGATTTTCAACCATTTTAAAATAGGTTGAATAGTTATGTTGAGACATTTAGCGTTAGTTTGATCACGTTCTAAAAGAATTAATCTATTGTTCTTCTATACCATTTCGAATGTGCATTTGTACGAAAAGAGTGGAATAAAATCAGCAAATGTAAAAATACAGGAGCTAAATGTTAAGGCTTACTAACAAAATGCAAGGGACATGATTTTTATAGTGCTGGTGTGGCCGAAGCATATATAAATTCAAAAGACATAATATACTGTATGAGTTCATGCAGACTATTTAACAACATGGCTTACATAAGGCATTTCCATTAAATCGTAACCTTGCTTCTGAAGTGTTTGATGAATAATAATAAAGGATTTGCAGTATATTTACAGTTAAGGGGTGCAATGATAGCATAAATAGTGTATGCATCAGTAGTTTTCCAAAGTAATTAGCCAATGACGTGCAGCAAAAATATTATTAACCTTGCTACGAGCATAATTCAGCATTTAAACAAAGAAAAGATCAACAAAATACGCTATTTTGAGAAAAAAATTGAGTTGGAAAATCAATTACATTACCCCAAGGACATTCTTATTAATTATGGAATATAGCCCAAAATACTTGTTTAATTAAGATTTTCATTTCCTTTTCGGTCTTTATGAACCGAGCACTGACATCCATGTTGTGCAAGCCCCTGAGCTATTGCAAACATTTTCTGCCAACCCCACTATACTTTCAGACTGCCATGATTTATAATTACATCCAGGGTCTGTTCTTACTTCATGAAATAACCACATTAGATAAATATCCATTGTATACCAAATGCAATTCAAGTTGATGATGAATGGACTTTTATGTTTGCCATTTATTTATTCGTTTTGACAGGTAGGATTAACCTGAACATAACCCTAACTCCTTTCACATTTAACTACAATTCCCATGAGCCTGTCAGAGATCCGAAACTCTGCGAAATACATAACTGCGTTGATATATGAGACTGGTACAAACAGCTAAACGTGCGAGTACCTGTTTGGTGCATCATTGAATACAGTATATACAAAATCGAGTCTGAAATTTCATCGGACCCCCGTTTATTTGCCATTTCAACCTCAGAATTTAAAATTTAAATATCTTCTTCTGTTTCCTTTTTGTTTATGCTTTTTATATTTGATTACGTTCATGAACTTGAATCACTCTTCTTGGGTTGCAGTGGTAACATGATGCCTCTGCCAACTTCTGAAATAAGAACATCAATAGCTGGACGATCGTCGTATAGTGAGGGCGCCTGAAACAAAATGCCACATGTGCCAACCACACAGGCAATAGTAAATATCCAGAGGAAAAGACGATCCAGCACCATGGCTACGAATTTCCAATCTTCTACAATCTAAAATGAGAAAAAGTTTAATTAAAGCATATATCAGTTGTTTTCCCAAATACCTCGGTGCACTCGCATGCATCTCTTAATGCAGTTAGTGCGTTTATATTGCTTGTTCAGTCGTTTTAAAAAGGTTTATCAATAAGCCCACAATTGTGAAGATACCTAAGCAATAAATATATTACGTGTACTAGAGATTTTCAGAATGTTGGAAAACTTTACAAATTGGAAAAAGTTGCAAGGGATTTAACAAGATCATGAAATCGAATTACCTCTATGGAATTTAAAAGAAAAATAAGGCACATCTGAAAACTAAATTTAGAAAATACCAAAAGCTTTCTTATTTTATTTTAAAATTGATTAATTCAATGCAAATGCACCTCATGTTAATAAAGTAAGATCTATGACGTCATGATAAGTTTCACTATGACCACTTTGGCATCCCAGTGGCCTCAGTTGGACTTTTGGACGTTGAAATCAAAGCATGGCATAAACTAAGGAAACTCCAAATAGTAAAAGGATTGCAAAAAAATACCTCCAATTTCTTTTTAAAGAAGGAGAACTTTAATTTACGTTTCTTTAATTAATTGATAAAGAAAATACTAAAAAATCGACTTTTATTTAAAATCTCCCAAATATGCTCATGCTTTGTAAACAGCCTACTGTCTTGAAGAGTTACGGGTAATTATGTGGATTAATTGCGAAAATACTATTAATCCATCATTGCACTAAGATTATTGGACACTGAGATGGACCTATGATTAGTAACTTCTATTCCATTAGAGTGTTATGTCATGTCAGGATTGACCTACTTATAAGTTATCTAGCCTTTAGGGAGGATGCAGTTTATTCTATATGTACAATTTATATATTAGACAATTTTTTTCCCCCTAATATTAGGTTTCCATTAAAGAAAATGTCATCAAAATTGCTATTTTATTGCCTCAACAAGATTTTTGGGATATAATGCCTACATTTTTACGACTATTGCCTTTATTATTATAAAATGGGTTTAAAAAGAGACTTACGTTACGAATATCAGTAAAATAGTATCGAAGTTGGTTATATCAGAAAATACCACGCTGTCCAGCTGCACCAATGGTGCAGTGGTGTATCAAACTTTTACAAACTGAAGGAGTCAGAGGGACCCCTTCTAATCATAAATGAAACTCCTAAAGTAACCCTCTAAGAACTCAGTGGTTTCTTTTCAAATATTACAATTTCTGCAAAAAAAAAATTATTTGCGATAAATAAGGATGGGGAAGGATATAGGATCATAGCAGAGAAGTGTCAATGTTCTTGTTAACACGAGAAAATAAGTTAAATATCATACATATTCCTACATTCTTGATTATTTTGTTTGAATGGCCTGCTGTTGACTCCAGTCATGTATAATTAGTAAAATTAGTTAAATATAATCAACCAAAATCAACTCACACAAACTTTTTCTTGGTAAATAGCACTCCGAAAAACCAAATTACTAAATTTGTAATTGCACCACAAATGTAAGAATTAGTATGTCTACAGATGGCATCTTGCATGTGTGCATGGCAATTTGTATTTAAATAATGCTGTACTATTAGCTAACGTATACATAACTATAGATTACTTTCTTATAAGGGGCCATCCATTAATGAGGCCAACATGTAAGATGGTATACAGAAATGTCGACTGTTAATTTAGGGAATGCAGTAGACTGAATGATTGTGCCATAAACATTATAAAATAAATATTTTTTTTCATTTAAATATCTCTACCAAAATTATCCATAGATATCGAGTTAAAAACATGTAACAGTTTGGAATGTCTGAGTGGTTTAATGGTATTTTGCGCTATTAGAAAGAAAAGACACACATATGCAGACTGCCATTATTTGCACAGATTAAAAAAGAAATACTCTGGAATTTGTTAAAGTCATTAACGAATGCCCCCTAATCAATTATATTTGTAAGGAATTACTGAGCAATGGGCAATTTCGTTGACATACTGTAAATTTCCATGGAAAAGAATGTAATAAGGGTGGCTGACAGACAATGTCCTTTAAACAATATATTTGTTTTATTATTATTATAGATATAAAATGGTTGACTTGTTTATTTTATTGAAAAGGATGGCTATACAATCACATGCTATTTTATAGCTATGTAGTGCACGTTGAATCTATATCTCTTAGATGCGAGTCATGGAGAGGTCAGAATGAGCATTATTTTCTAAAAATTCTTTTCTCGTTTCCATTTTCTTCGCAGATAAATGTCTTAGAATTGAAGATTGTGTTTTAGTCGATATACAAGCAGCGTATTGCTTAAGAAATATCGCATTGAGTTGAAAGTAAATATAAAAAGCACATTGCACTGCTCATTGCAGGCTCTAATTTTGACATGTAAACTACCGAAAACAGAGCAGTCGCACCTGCCACCTATTGACACATTTTCTAACCAGACGACATTTGTAAATTGTTTGAAATGTGAGCAATTATTTAAAGGGAAAGCTAGTCTCACTTTGAAACAAGTTGGTTTTAACAAAAAGAGCGTGAAAAATTATAATTAAAATGGAAATTGCGATTGCATTTGACAATATCTATCAATAAATAAAATGAT
>JAQIXP010004767.1:0-11149 GCA_034700285.1 Proteroiulus fuscus | reverse complement strand
GTGAAAAAATCATTCATTTCTGAAATGGTGAGGTGGGGAGATTTCTCAATTTTGGTTGAGTTGACATGGAATGACCCTTTTGCGAAAGTCTTGGTTGTGAGCGTCCTAATACATGTAGGCCTATATACCATCATAAAACTTGCTTAAAAAAACAATCTATAAAATCAGTTCCACATCTGGGAAAATTACATATGCCTAGTATACATGCAATTTAATAAACAATAAGCCTACGAATACATGTACATGTATATACGGTAAAGTTCCAATAAATGCAATTGAAAAAATCCATACATTGTGGTAACTTTTAATGCGGACTTCGATTCTATTATATAGGCCTATTTTTGTGTTTTAATCCATGCATAAGAAAGTAAATCTACAACAAGAATGCAGATTGATTTCTTTCCAGTTCACTCAGGGCTGAGTTCATTCTTTTCTAATTCCCTAATCATGCATGCACTACCCTAATCAATTTTCTAATACTGGTCAGTGTAATTTACAATGATCATTTATGTACTAAGCTTGAATTTTTCAATAACTTTAAACAGGCCTAGCACAAATTTTCTAATAGTTCACCCTCAAAGCAGTACTTACAGTACATGTAGTTCATATACACTACAAGTAGGCTACATGTAATAAGTTAAAACTGCAAGTAAATCGAGATGCACTCAAGCAGTTACTTTTACACCAGATAAAACAGGCAAAAGTTGATATCACCACATAGACCTACCCCTTTTTATCATCAACCATGAATTATGCAATTGAAGGCCTAGTCATTGTCAGGTGGCTAATTTATTGTTCAATTTAGGGCTTATAAAAATAGTACCGTAGGTTAGAAAGATGTAATATCCTAACTTATGGACCAACATAGCCCACAAAGGCGTTTCAGATATTTGCATTAAGTTTCTGGAATAAACTCAGAAAAGCAGGCCAATTTTGCAAGTTACTTGCAACACGCCCAGCACATATAATACTGCCCCAGAAAATCTATTAGGCTTATATTGTAATTATTTGGGCAATTCAAATGCAAATTTACACTCCAGCCTCGCTATTCAACCTGAATGTGGACATGTCTGCTGTGCATAACCCGTCTGAGAAGGCCTAAAAGCCTAAATCCACACATAATAAGGCTCGCATCACTTCACCTTCTAAATAACAATTATTGTTTTTAATAATAGTCTAGGCCTATATGCAGCTTGCATAATCGGCACAAGTAAATTTGTGCGTTAGCATAGCCGTGACAAACAAGAAATCGTGATTGAAAAAGTGGGGCTTCAGAAAATTCGCAGTACTGAATGAGCTGGTTTTTTTCGTAGGCCTATGTACAGTGAACAGGAATGTCCCTAAAGTGAATAATAGTCAATATTTTTTATACAATTTCCTCGCAATGAGGAAATACACTAGACCCTGAGCCTACCCCTTGTGCATGCCTATTCACGAGAATTTCTATACCTGGATGGGGGAATAAGCCAAAAGCTGGGGAAAATAGATGATGAGCAGATAGAGGGGGAAAGAAGCAGAGGTAAGGTAGGGGACATGATGGGGAAAGGGATAATTATTATTAAGTGAGGGAGCACCCAACGATATAGATCAAATGCACGGTAGCTACATGAGGCTTATGGTGTACATCCATGCAAAACAAATAAATATTATTAAAATTCATGAGCTTTCCAAGCACTATGCACACGTTATACTCAGAATTACAGCCTATATAATAATTACTGACCAGTCACAGTTTAGCTATATACATACCGTGATCAACAAGAAAACCAATGAAATGGAGAATTTAAAAAAAAAAATACAGAAAGTAGCTTTCTATTTCCGAGTACTTCGATTAGTTACTTCACAGCATCTGGAAGCCATTAGCTACGAGTTCGTTCATAACCGCCTCGGCCATAGCCTTTTAGAATCTAGATTAAACATGGCCTAACCTTACGAGCAATGTCTATGCCATGGATCCATGGACGTGACCTCATTGCCTATGGAAAGCATCATTTTATGGGATATGTTAAATCCCTCGGCTAATGCTAAATCCCTCGGCCAAAGCTTTCAAGATGACCAAAAGATGGCGCTTTTAGTAGTCAAGACGATTTATTTGTGGTCCCATAGGAAAAATCATAAGGTTAGGCCTTGTGGATAATCCTTAATAAATGTTATGCCGTTATTATGTATACATGTTTGACTACTCGAGGCGTCTTCGGCATTAAAAAAATCTTACAAGAAAGTTGCTTTAAACATTTGTCATGACAATGTGACGTCTCTCCTCCGGATGCAGTGGTGTCTAACATCAAGAAATCTTATAAGAAATCTAGTGAACTGGTTAGTTACCTCGGAACTGCCAAACCCGCCAGAAAGCGAAATGGCTGCACCCATTATAATTGGTTTATATATATATATATATATATGGCCTATAGGCCATCTATGCGAACGATTTGAATTGATGTAGAGGGCGTGGCATACAATGCATTTGGAAAATGCATCCTCAGTCATTTTTGTTTTGCTGAAAAGGCGTTACTTTTGTTCAGCTTAGAACACGTTAGATGTAAGGATTTCCAAAAGGTGTGACGTGACCTCACTTAGATAGCAGGTAAGATCATCTGCATTGCCGAAGACGCCTCATGCTAAATCCATTGGCAAAGCTTTCAAGATGACCAAGAGGTGGCGCTTTTAGTAGTCAAGACGATTTATTTGTGGTAACACAGGGAAATCCCTAAGGTTAGGTCATTGCATTTGCCTTCCATTGATTAGCTGTGGTTTGAGAACTTTTAGGTAAGGATTCATCTGCTACCAAAATCCTAAACTGCTGAGCCAATAGGCTTCGACCCCTCGCTAGGAGGACACTAAAACACGTTATAGAATCCCAGAATCATTGTAAAACTTAACTGGAAGGTGGTGCTAGATTAAAATGTAATTGCAAAAGCAGCTCACCGAGGAGCAAAAACTTAAAAAACGATTTAGGAAATTATCTCACCAGGTGCCAACACTTGTTATATACTAGAAGCCTATACCATTAATTAAGTTAGATGAGCACGCTGCACTTGGGTCCTTTATAGCTCACTCTTTCGTTGTACACGGTAGTGCTAGCAATATTAATTTTTATTTTTACTTGCATCATTACCGTAAGCAGATATAGGCCTATACAGGCATACAAAATAGTTTAAATAAATGATAGTAGTCGACTCAGGTGTTTACAGGGCTAGAATGTACACGGTAGACAGATTGCATCAAAAATAACCTAGTTTGTAGGAATTCCTGGAAAACCGATTTCTGGTCTATCGACTAGCTCGTTTCAATTGCATTCCTGTTCACAGCACATGTGGGGAAATGGCAAGAAAGTGTCAAGTCAAACACTTTCTCTAGAGGCTATATTACCATGCATTTCCAAACTTACGATAAAAGAACCATGAAAGTACATTATCTCACCTTCAAGCTTATGCAATGATGGCCTGGTTTAGTTCAAAAAAGCACTGATAATAGGAGGACTATAGTATATATAGGCCTACTGGTACATATACTGTACAACCGTATTTTAAGTTCAAGAGGAGCTTTTTTAGATAATGGCAAATTCTAACATTGACCATGTAGAACATCTCTCTCTCTATCTACTCCAAACAGACGAAGAACAGAGCTGCACGTGATTCGACAATTTAAGGATTCTCCCTATTACTTATATTTAAATCCCTACAAAAGCAAAAAATTACTTTAGGTAAATACAGGGCTTGTTATTATGAGTTGAACAAGCGCGATTATTTTTTTTTAAGTATGACTAACATGATAATTTCAATTTCTAAAACTCTCTTTTGCATCACTTTGTATAAACTCTTATGCAAGAAGTATTTGTGCACGCTACTAAGTAAATTGTTTACATATTCACTCGCAATTCCGCGCAAATAACACATACCCTTGCAAGATTAAGGTTTTGTGATAGAGAAGATAAACTCGATGCATACGATCTACCTTGAAAATAAAAATATTACATTTTTGGACAATTTATGGTTAGGTCACGACGGTTACAGCTAGGTTTTCAATTAAGCCTTGAATCTTACAGCTGCAAGTGCATGCAAATACAAATAATGTCATTTTCTGACGATATTCTCCCATGTTGACAGATTTTTTGTATCTTACCTCTTCCAAAGTGTTGACCGTTTGTCGGCATTGTGGCATTTTGCTGACAAACGTCGAGGTTGTAGGTGAGCTATTATCCTCCCGAGTTTCCTCGACAAACTCGGCCACACTCATTAAACCAGGCATGGTTAGAGTTCAAATTTCACCTTAAATAATCCAGAAAACCAACGGGGAACATACACACATTCACTCCGCCTGGAGCACTTTTTCTTCCGAAAAGACTTCAACCACTTTTTTTCCTATTTATTCCTAGAGCGACATTTTTTTTTCGATTCCGCACCACAACTCCGACGGTAATATGGAAACTAATGATAATTCCTGTTCATCGCTATATGCGCCATCTTAAATCTGGGTTTATATCCAATAAAATCACGATATTAACCACCAAAGAGTCGTTTTTTCAGCGTAGTATTCACAAACACAACTTCCACTTCAACTACTTGTCATAAAATGGCGATTTCCCACAGTCCTTTGCGAGTAACGGAACGTTATTTTTTTCCCGGGCTCGCTAGAGGGTACTGCGGGTCTGCTCGTGCCAAATCGCTTTCTATTGGCTAATTGTTGCTATAACGACAATATATCCCCGCCCCCAAGCTCAAGTCCAATGCAAAGACTATAGCGGCATCTTTACACAACATTGAGAAATAACACATGCTTTGCTTTTATTGAAAAAGTAGGTAAATTTTGAGCTAATTTTTGCTATCCCTGTTAGTTATTAAATAAAAACTTTCAGGTAAGATATCGCAGGTTTTTAAACTATATCCCATTTATCTAGGTCTATGCCTTGACACTGATATTTAGAATGGAACTATTGCAAGAATTGGAAACAAAAGTTGGTGACTGTATAAACGCTATCATTCAAGTGGCTGAAGTGGGTGCAAAATTAAAGGAAACAGGTATACTACTCGATAGTTCTATTTTGAGATGCCATGTTCGAGATTAAATTACCACAATAACAAGAGAAACATCTTGTATTTTGTCTACATGCATCATTCATGATCTTCATGACATGCATACACGTACTTATGTCAGTTTTTCAGGAGTTGATACAATGGTTCATATTTCAGATGGAGAAGATGAGCATTTACCAAGCTTGCAAGACGCTATGCTGGCTAACATTCAGCTGAAAAGAAAGATTGAAAATTTTCAGAATGCAACCAAACACATCGATAAGGTGGCTATTGTTTGCACACAGCACTGAAGTTTTTGGGGGTTAAAATGACTACTACCTAAATTCCTATTCTTTCACAGGCGATCGAAGCGGAAGATTTTACGGAAGATCCCGAAAGCGCTTTGAAGAAAATGTACGAAGAGTTAAATGCAAATATTAGCCATGACGAACTGATGCAGGATCCTAATTATCGAAAAGTTGTTGATATGTCGACTGAATCTGGACAGCCCGAGTCTAACAGCGCTTTGGAGACTGTTACTGAAGATGCAGAAGGTCTGGTAATGACTCAAGATAATGACGTTCCATTTGATCCACTCACTAAATTGCCAGTGACTGATCCCGTTATCAATAAAATCTGCCATCACACGTATGACAAAGCCTCAATAATGCAGCACATTGGGAGTCGAAGGAATCAAGCGAGGTTGGTTCATTTATATTAACAGCTTTCCAGTTTCTCAAATAGCTGATGTTATGTATATATTTATTCATTTTTTTTCAGATGTCCCATTAGTGGGTGTGCTAACACACAAATACTGCATGCTGGTGTATTAGAAGAAAATGTGGAATTGAAAAGAATAATCAATAGGAAGAAAGCTGGCGATACAACTTTTTTCAACTGATAAACACCCTTAAAATAAAAGGATTTTTAAACACATTTTTTAAATAACTTATTTCAAGGTATCCGATGTTTGTTTAATGTTATGTTTACCAAGTTACTTGGAAATATACTGCTTTAATGTTACTTCCTTGAACTAATTTTTGGGTTACACCACAAAATAAATATCTTGGCTCTCATAAGCATCTGCGTCAGAAATAAAAGTGTGGTATCGACAATTTTTTAATTCGCATGTAAACGTCTATTTGGCGGGCAACGCAATTAAGGCAAAATGAAACTCCCAACTGCAGACGGCAAAGTGCAAGTAGGGAAGGAATACAGTCGTGGCCGACTTATTGGAACTCCCCCAGCATTTATCTGGAGGGACGATGGAAAGCCAACAAACCATTGTCAAGGCAACTGACCTTGGGAGGAGAACTTAAGTCTCCCGAATGCCAGGCGCAAGTGCTAACCACTCTGCCAATCAGTGCGCTCATTTGTTTATAAACAGGTGGAAAAACATTTTTTTCAATTAATATTTTGTTCAGAGATAGAAAAGTGTTTTTATATTAAAAATAAAACTGTCACGTTGCATTACAATTTTGAGGAAGGAAAAAATAAAAAAAACCACCCACTTGTCTCAGATTTCAAGAGTGTTACTTATGACAACCGTGGAGTTTGCTCCGCAGCCTTAATGGGAGGAGAGCAAAAAAAAAATTATTTGGTAAAAAATTATGGTAAGGAAACTTCCTTATGCCCTCTAAAATTCAAATTTAAGTGTATTCAATATGACATAGGAAAGTCTCAAAGAAAGCATATCTTTTCAAAGCAGTTTGGTGGCAAATTTTGATTTAAAAATTTGCATATTCCCCCATAGAGTTAACATGGAATTTGGAATTTACTAGTGACTAGCAAAAGTTCCATGAAGGAAGGAGATGGAGAGATGGCTACCAATTGCATTCATCCAATTTAGATACTTGTGGCAGAGAACTCTAAACAAAGTTTTTAGCTAAGGGGATGGGACCATTCACTCCCCCTCCCTTTAATTCTACCCCTGACTTACAATTTGTGAAACAATGGGAATTCAGGTATAAATTTGAGGGAACTGAGACCGAAATCCCGAGCATTGGTTAAAGAAAAATTTGTTTCTAGATCCGTTTGTTCCTTTCTCTAAAATATATTACTCTATTGAGATTAAATATTCTTCCGCTTTCAATTAGTTATACAAATATAATATTGATTTCTGGGTATGAGAAATAATATTTAATATTTCAATATAAGTTAAGTTTTGTAATAAATTATGCCTTTCACTAATTGAAATATCTTTTTTTGTTCATTATGGCTTTTATTGTTTTATAATGTAAATTACTTTACAAAATATTAACAAATTTAGTTATGAATTAGAACCTTCATCTTAACACATCAACTTAACTAGTGAACCAAATGGAAACAAAAGCATGTGCTAAAAAAGTAAATAATAAAAATTACTAATGAAAGCTTTTAATCAATGACATTATATTGGCATTTAGTAATTTAATTTCAAAATTCAGAAATATTCGATTAGCCTTTATGATAAAAACTAACTACCTTTTAGAAATTTCTCTTATAACAGAATCCATACTCAGACAATTTATTTATAAATAATGATTTTTAACACCTCCAATTATATGAAAATTTTTTTATATCAAAAATAATTTTAAATGGACACCATGTTGAATTTATGCCCCTAAAAACATGCCTTTTCGTTCCATTTTATATTTTACAACAATGGCCCACATTTAGTCTTTGAGTGCATTTTTCGACCGAATGAGTAATCAATTATTTCTCTTTTGAAAATGAAAACTAATCCTAGAGCTATGCCAGTGTGAGTAAACATAAATATTGTGTTTGTGTTTGTGTCCCTAACATCATCCATGGTGATTCGTGCCATGGCCGAGCCATATCTCTTTCAGTTTCATTATTGATATTTTTGTGTTTTGTATGTTTCTATACGAGTATTAGCTAGCAATTTTCGCAGCTACTTGGATGTATTGAGTTAAACACAGCTTCACACAAGCGACCCCTTCTCTCGCTTTTCTGCAACTGAAATAATCCATGCAGTTACTAGTCCATATGCCCTTTTTATCACAGCAATGCATTGAGGTAGCCGAATAACAGCTACAGCATTTTTGCCTTCAATTTTTAATTGGAAAATTTTTTTTCTCTTAATTTCTTTACTAAAATGCGTCTGATTTAATTACTCGATCCAACCTCTCTGCTTTATAAATAAAACAAAAAGAATTTTCAGCTATGATTTATCAACGGTCTCATCCAAAAACCACAGTCAATGGTTCGAGCATCAGCTGCTGTACCACCGGCGATGGTGGCAGCAGAAATACAGATTCAAATAACGGCATCATGGAAAAATGTGGGGAATATTTCGAAAAAAGGCCTCGGCTGTGTGGAATTGCGGAAATGCCGGCCTATTTGCAGTTTAACAAATACGTACTGAAGGGATATCGACCACTGTCCACTGCATTAGGTTGTTTGGTTAGCCTCTTTGCTTTTCATAACGAAACTGTCAATATTTTGACACACGGTAAGTAATTGGCACCTTTTATTAATTATATAATATGTATCTAATTATAAAAGGAACATTTGAAATGTTTAAGCAGGGGTCTAGTAAGGATTTACACATGGGGCGGGGGTGGGGGTGGCAGAAGCCCCCCAGAGGATTGGGCGATTTTAAAACAAAAACGTTAAAAAAAATTGTCTGGTATACTATTTTCAAAGCAACGGAAATAAATGCAACTGATTTAAATCTTACCAAAGCAGGCCCGTAGAAAGGGGGGGATGGGGGACTTCTCCAGTGAATTACAAAAATAATTAAAGAGTACCATAAAATATATAACAAGTGCCCCCCATCCTTCCCCCAATTTGGTTTGCTCCCCTCGACCTTCATCTCTGGCTACGGGCCTGTACCAAAGTGCAGAAACCATATAAAAATCCACTAATAATTAATTAAAGCTGGGAAGAAAGGAAGAAACATGAGATAATTCTCCAAGGTGCTTCAATTAATGTCATCCACAATCTTAGGCCTAACAGAATGAGTAATTACTCCTCAGAATGAGTTTGTCCATTCATAAAATGAATCCAGTTGCATTTGGGATTTAAAAATAAAGCAAATTTAACCATTAACAATTTGTAACAATTAACAAAAAAAAAAGAGTTCAAATAGTTATAAAATCGCTTTAAATTTTCCAAATAATTTCCCACAAATTAAACATCTTTAATAATTTCGAGTGCACAGGTATTATCAGGAGACATATCTGATAAATCCTACATTAAGTGCCCTTACACTTAAATTAAATTACTTCGTACTCTTAGCATATTCCCAAAGAGAAGGAAAGAAATCTGCGAGAAACGATCTGTTCAAATCAATATATTTAAACACTGTTTCATTGAAATAAATAATAAATGCGAGGCAATGTGTAAATAAAAATTGCAGTATTGATTTTGTGTTAAACCTTCTCCTCAAACAATAAATATCTTAGCTTGCATTTAATCGTCAATGGGAACAAAGAGGAAACTAAATAAGAAATCTTAAAATAAATGTCTAGTTAGGATAATTGAAAAGGTAGAAATAAATACAAAGAAATATGTAATTGTGAAAAATCCAATTTCAATTCGGATCGATAATGGACCCAGACGAGTCTGCTTTAAAATAAATACTAAAGCAGTGAAAATAGGAATGAAAAGCCCACCAGCCCTATGTGGATGAAATAGAAGAAGCCATTTTAATCGGAAAAAGAAAAAGGTCTTACAAAAGCTAAAAATGCAGCTTCTAACCAGAAGAACAAGGGATTGGAATGCAGATTTAAAACCTGAATTGCTTACAGCATATTCATATTTAATCCAAACATAAATTAGTTATGAGGAGGAAAAATAGGAATGCATTCCGCCTAAAGCTGCCCCTAAAGGTGGGCAATCACTTACAACTTCAGTGCGCATAGGTGCTGCATACGCCTACGAAAAAGGCTTCCGATTTTAATTTGGCTTTACTTTTCGCATTGTGTTAATCAAAATTTAATAAATTTATGTAAAAATTAAATTTCAATTTTTCACTGCTTGGTGGCGCACATACAGTAGAGTGGCAGCCAAGTGAATTAGTTTTTGTTGGCATTTCTAAAAATGACATTCAGGACAAAGTGTGGCTAATGCATTTTCAAAATCAAAATAATAGGATCAAGTTCAAACTGCTACAATATAGGTGTACTACGCTCCAAATCTCAATAAACTACTTCTCAAACCGAAATCACAAGAAATTAATGTGTTTAACATCATAAAGCCTGCATTATTTCAATTAACGGATGAAAAATTATGTTCAAAAAATAGTTAAAAACTGCAAAAATATCAATAAGACATTATACATGCATAGCTACAATTTAATAATGCCAACAAAAAATCATGGCAAACTGAGTTACTAGGCTGCGCCATGTACATGTTAGCCGCACAAGCTCAATTCAATAATTTAGTAAAAGAGTAAACTGCTAGCCTCAGAACAGAGAACAGAGCAAATAAGAATATGTAAACTAGAAATAAAAATAGAAGAATGGGGATGATAAATGTTGCATAATGTCCCATTTATAAACAAATACAGTTTTGCATTGCTGTTTATTTTACAGTGACCTTTTCTGAAAGTCTTTCTGTTTGCTTTTAACCTATTTTAGCTTTAAAAAAAATATATAAGTTTTTAAAGAAACACAATTCACATATTTTCAACATCATTCTTTGAACTACAACCTGTATTACTTGTCATGAAAAAAAATATATACTAAGAAAATGTCCCTAAATATTGTTTTCTCAACATAGCAGTAGAGCAAGTAGTGTTTGCCTTCCTACTTTTAAAATATAATTATGGGTTATTTTTTTTTCAGGAATTCCTTTGGCCTACATAATATTCAACGCCTCAGAATTGCTCCCATTCGATCAAATTGAGATTCGATATTTGCCCTATCTTCATATTTTGTCAACGATTACACCATGGTTGGGAAGCTTCATTTATCACTTGTTTATGAATCACAAATTGGGAGAGGGGCTTTACTACGCGTTGCTGAAGGGAGACATGGTTGGCATTTGGATTACAGAAAGTTTTGGTGAGAAGAATTATATTCATTTGAACAAATTTTGATGCATTATTCTGGTCCCTTAAGGGGGCTGTCCACACTATCAACAAAATGCATGCTCCTATGGGAATCTCCATGTTAATTACCGGTACATAT
>JAQIXP010004766.1:0-11151 GCA_034700285.1 Proteroiulus fuscus | reverse complement strand
TCACCACTTCTAACTCTTAGAAATGACAGGTTGTGGCTTATTCGCCACTTTTCACTTCTGTAACTTTAACGATTATACATGGTTAAATTAATTTCCTTAACTTTAGGTTCATTGGGTACACTTCCAGGATCACAATGGTATAATTATCTCATTTTTGACAAATTGGCGTATTCACTACTTCTGAATTAAGCCATCGATATTATGTAGGCCTACTGCTCTCATTAATGCAACTGACCATAAGTAATGTAATTTTGAAATTACACAAGCAATTAATTCTCAAACTTTCAGGTGATATTGATCTTGTTTTGAGTTTTTTCTGGAACTAGCTAGTGCTCTGCAATGCCCTTTTTAAAACTACAATGGACTTGTATCGTTCAACGTAAAAGGGAAATCAGTCCAATGAGAAACCAACCAATTTGTTTGAATGGTCTGTTTTGCAGGTCTTCAATTTTTAAGTCTTTTGTTTAGTCTTTATTCCTTAGAAAAGTGCACGATAAGAAAGAAAGTTTGAAAGTTGAAATTTAAATTTCCAATCTTAAATTTACTCAGCAATTCGAACAAGTTTTTTTTTACACTTTTGTGTTGTTATTTTTATACTGCGAATGTTCCACATTCCATTTTAATACACATTTTTTATACATTTCATTTAATTTTTACTTTTGATACTATTGTATCAGGTTACTTATTATTTTTTTAAGAGGTTGTGATTTTGTGTAATTTACCAGTTTCGTTTTTACCATTTTTATATTTATAGTGAATTTGGTTATTATGTTAACCATTTTAATGTTATCATCGAAATCAGAAGTCGTGCGATTTTGTTTGCGGTTGTCGTGGAGACATTCGTTCTGTCATTATTTTTATATTAAGAAATCGTACACCAAAGACGCGCCATTTAAAAAAAAAATATCCCAGATAACTACATAATCTATGCATTAATTATTATGCCAGTTATAATGGTTTAAAATGATTGTAAAATTACATAGCCAATTGTTCAAGATATATGTGGAACAGAGCGGAATAATGCTCGTTTTATGTACTTTCAGCTTTTATAAATATATGCAATCATTATTCCTGCATTACCGCTCCCTCGTATTTATAAATCAAAATTGAAAGCAGGTTTGAACAAAGATGTATTCTGCTTCAGTATGTTGATCATTGTTTGTAAAAAAAAAAACTTCCAATATTATTTTAAACATTTTAAGGGTAAACTATGCCATTTTGGGGTACAATCTACCAGTTTTCAAGTTGGTATTCCTCATAATAGAATATTTACCTTTACAAAGTATTAATTTGGATTTTTATGGTAATTATGACTGATAAGACAGCAATGCAAAATTGAAGAGGCAATGTCATTAACATTGCTACAGAGTAACCATTATAAACATTTGTTTTTAGGTTTGTATTTTGTTTCTGCATAATTGGAAAATGTCCATGCAGTATTTAGTGGTAGCTTTGCAGCCATGTAAATGGACATTATGAACCTTAAGACTCTTAAAAGTTATTTATTATTGTTTTCATGCATTTTTTGGTGCATAGAATTTTCATTCAATTTTGAGACATAGCTGCACACCCAAAAGGCAAAACATGTGATTAAAATGATTAATTTGATATATTTTAATAGTTTTGTGATTATATGAGCTGTGCGTACATATGACTAAACATTTATGAACAAAATGTCGTGCAGGTCATTTCTTTTTTAAATAAACTTCTGTGGTGTTTAATGCCTGCATTGATATCTATATTATGCCTACTGTCCTCTTTAATAGTTAAAGCTGTTATATATCAGTGTATTGATATTTCTAATATATCAATGCCCCTTTAGAAATATTGCTGTATGCAGAATTATGCACACTATAGGACTTTTATATGCTCGTGCATATTACAGCAAGCGCCAAATGGCATGTGCTTTAAATTTGAGGTCCATGCATTTTGGATGTACACATAGTGCTCTTTTAATAATGTAAAGAAGAATGTTTTCATAGGCGCATTAATGGGGGGGGCCCCCTTTGTGAAATACATGGTAAAATTCCACCGGGCCCCCCCCCTTTGAGATCTAAAATACATTATAAAATTCCACCGTTTCCCCCCCCCCCCCCCCCCAACAGCAGGTCTAAATGCGCCTATGAATGTTTTCATCAAACATTGCTATCTACATTTATATTTCTGTCGTTTTATCTGTCTCCACTCCTGGCCACTTTAGGACAGATATGATGTATGATTCTTATGTAAAATGCGATGCTTATTCCAAATCTGCAATCGCTTTTGCAAAGCCGCGGCTTTTCATTATCTTCAACCATTTTCGAGATAATTGACCTCAAAGTTAAAAAACTCTAAAATCATGTGCTGTATGATTCCACACTGATTCCGATTGCCCACAACTAGTTTGGCGGAATCATTATCAAATAATGTTTTTGGTGGTATAATTGCATTATTTGCTCAGGACCAAGAGCCATTTTATTATATAGATAAACGACCAGTAAATTTTAAATTCAAAGTTTGCGTTTGGTAATGCTTGCATTTGCAGCGTGTTTATTTTTGTATGAGTTTACAGGGTGAACAAGATTATGATTTTCAAAGCAAAGCAAAGCAAGGTGACGGCACAGTGTTCATTTTGTTGGCTAGATCGATCCATGGCGGCGAAACCGTGGGAAGGAATAATCCCCCCACCTTCGCTCTTTCCCAAAAAAAAGAAATAATAATAATAATGTAGGCCTATCTATGTTAAAAAAAAATGTTAAATGCATATAACTCATAAAATTTAAAATCTACGATCTAAACAATTAATAATATTGTTAATTTAAATGGAATTTTGATGTATTTTGGATATTTTTATTTATGATTGCTTAATTAGAAACAAATACCTGTATAATTTATTCAGAAAATGAACATTTTGTTTTCTGCAGATTTTTTGCCTTTATCCTATCAGGTGTTTTGCATTATAATGAAGTAGGAAGCTGCTGAACAGCTGTTGGAAAATATACAGAAAAACTAGAAAAAAAGCATGACCATGTTCTACACAAAACCTACGGAAATTATGTAAGTTTATAATAAGTTCTTTGATTTGTTGTATATTATTTGTATTTAATAACGTGACTATAATATTAGGACGATCTTTTTAATATTTTAATAACAATAACCCCATTGTGTTACCTATGGTCTAAGAGTGTTTTTACCTTGGTTTTTACGAATTCAAATACAACAAACCCGCCATTATTTTCCTGCGCTATCATTGGTCGTTTGATCTGGGGGCCACAAATGACGTAGATGTCTGGGATGCATGTTTTGCCGCTTGGCTCACTGTGGCTCTGTAGTTTCCGTGCTTGTGATCTCAAAAACGCTTTTGCGTTGTGTTATTATGCATCGGTTGGACGTGTTTTTATTCTCCCACGCCTATATTAATCGCTCATTGAGTCTGAGCGCGCTATTATTTGAGTTTTTACCACTTTAGTCGTCGTCAGATTTATCAGAAATACGGCTGGTAAGAAGTTGGTAACGCATGCTTTGCAAATGGAAGAATCAAAAACAGCTGAGCAAATGACCGAAAAGCCGATTAAAAGCTGTACAGGAGTGGATTTATTCTGCAGATATTGGAAACCAGTTTCCTCCCAACCAAGGTCAAATAAGCACATTCTTTTATTATTATTAAGTTATTAATCAATCTTTCCTTGTATGTAGAAGCTTAATGCAAACAATTATTTTTAAAATGGCTTTTGTAAAAATTATTCAGGAAAAAGGTTTTGTTTCAGCTAGGCTTGCACTGATTCAGGTCATGCATGCATTTTGTTCAGGAATGACTGGCCAAGGTCCCTGTGCATTGTATATTTTTGCTGCACTACCTTTCACTGCACGGTTGACAAGTTATTCTATAATATTTTCAGAAAGCTTTGTCCTATAGGCATTTCTATATTGGACTTTAATATACTTTGTTATAAGAATAATAATGATAGTAATTTTATTTATTCATTGTAAGAGTCTGCCTAGGCCAGAAGATTAGGCAATAATGGCTCATTTGTAAGCTGCCATTTGTTAATTTTAATTCTGTTGTAAAAACTAGGCAATTTGCATCAAAAAAATCACCCATGTCATTTATGAGAAAGTAACAAAGTTTCCAATAATAGTTCAAGAAATTTTGATTACATCCAATGAAAAAAATGTTGTGGCATCTTGTCTGACTTGCATCAGAGCAGCCTTTGAATTTTTGATTTCTAAAAGCTAGTCCAGACTCCGCCTGCTACTTTCATCAGATTTTAGCACTTGCTTAGTGCATAGCAAGGTCATAGCAAGTGGTAAGATTATCTTAGAAGTTCATTAGTCCAAAATGTTTTCAAAATTGGTGTCTGAGATTATTTAAAACAAAAGCAAATAAAATTTGAATGACGTCAGGACAGTTGATGTCACACATGCATACTCAGCACACACTGTTAACAGATGAGACATTCACTTTAATTACAACATTTGGGTACAATAATTTTAAATAATTTTTTATATCAGTGGGAGGAACAGTTAACGGTTTTAATCATTGACATGCAAAAAAACATGTTTAATATAGTGTAGTCTAAAATAACTTCACAAGTAATCTAATCTTTTTGCAAAAATGTTTTATGGTGGACTTTGCAAGTTGTGCCCACATAGATGCCAAAAAATACAAAATTGTGTCATTTAAATTTCTGGGCATAGTCTATAGTTGGTTGATAACTGTTGACTCACATGATGACATTCATTTTCTTGTGAAGTTAAGTTTGGTGCCTACTGCTATTATGGCATGCTTGCTGAAATTCTTTTAAGCCTACAGTAACTTTCAAAAGAACTGCAAGAATTAATACTTTTCTTTTTTTGCAATTGTAGCCACTTTTAAATAAACTTATTATAACGTTAATAATGATTAATTCCGAAACAGTACTTTAAATAATTCACAAAAAATAAGCACTTACAACCTAATATTAAATTAAATTTCTTTTTTGGTATGGTACAGTATTGCTGCAAAGCATCTGCAGCAGTTATTTCTTTTTAAATTGTTTAATAAAAAACTAAGTTGACTGCAAAGAACTGATGATTGCTAGGGATTATTCCAATAAAAGTATAACTGTTATTATCATTATTTATTTTATGTACGCCTCATGAAATTCAAATATTAAATTATAAAGTAAATAATACATTTTATCAGTTATTTAATTCAGGCTTGATAACTTCAGTCACAGTAGGTCAACAAATTGAGGCTTGTTCTAGCAATTTTGTATGCTCAATATATGGGTCACTTCTAATATGTAGGATAATGGTTAATTTGGTAAACAGCTTTTAAAGCTTGTAGTCTTCCCTACCATTGATGTGGTTTGGAATAAATTATTATTATTATTATTAGGCCAATACTTGGTAAAATGGCAAGTAATAATTGGTGGAAATCAATGCATAGACAATAATAATTAGTATGAATCTGAGTCTGTTACTTTGCAAATATGCTAGGGAGTGAACTGTTCAAAATTTAAGCTATAATATGGCTGAGGAAGAGTCATATAATGTGCTATATTAACTGGAGAATTTGGGGGAATTGATGTATAACCCATATATAAATATCATTAACAGGGCTGTGGTGTTCCTGGCTCATGGATTTGGCGAGCATTTGGATTATTATGAAGAATTGGCAACAGCATTACAGAATGAGTCGTTCTACGTATTTGCTCACGATCACGGTACCAAGTTCTTTGCCTATTCTAAAGTTATTTGGGTTGAAAATGACGTAGGCCTATAGTGTTGTATTTTACATTTAGTTGGCCATGGTCGAAGCAAGGGCTCAAGGGTGTACATTGATTCTGTGGACGATTACGTTAAAGATGTTGTTAATCATTTTGAGAACATCAATAACGAAATACCTAAGGAAATTCCTCGGTTTATCGTTGGACATTCCATGGTTTGTTTCCCTTTTACAAATTAACTTCCGAAAACAAACGATATGCTACAAAAGCACATACTTTACCTATTATTGCACATTTCAGGGTGGTACAATAGCAATAAAAACAGCCATGCATCATCCTCAGATGTTCCGAGGCGTAGTTTTGATCGCCCCCGCCGTCGTGATTGCTCCAGAACTTGCCACTCCTATTAAAGTAAGCTTCAAATAGTTGTTGTCGTTTTCTGGTTGTTCTTAATCCACACCTTGCATCAGTTTTTTTTTTTTTTTTG
Organism: Proteroiulus fuscus; assembly: GCA_034700285.1. Lineage (NCBI taxonomy): Eukaryota > Metazoa > Arthropoda > Diplopoda > Julida > Blaniulidae > Proteroiulus > Proteroiulus fuscus. Next base: position 4,974 of record JAQIXP010004766.1, on the reverse strand, counting down.
TAGATATTTCTAGCCAAAATAGTTTCTCGGATTGCGCCGCAATTCCCGATAGCCCCCATTGACTGGAATATCGTGACGAGGAATAAGGATAGGGTGAGAATTCACGTTACTACACAAGTTGACTGAAATGTATTCACTCTTTGGAATGTGCTAACTTAGTTTTTTTTTTTTTAAATACAAATATAGGTAGAAAAATATAGCAAAGATAATCTGTGTAACCAAGGAAGAGTCAAAGCCAAGTGGGTTATGGCTATGTATTATGCTATGCAGGTAGGTGTCATCAGAAAATATGAACATCAGCTTTATTTTTCATTCAATTCCTTAAGTTCACGACCATAAATATGTTAAAAATGGTAAAAGGTGATTTTTTTTAAATATCAAAAAGTGTATCAAACTTGTTCCAAATTGAGAACTAATACAAGGTTTACATCAATGATACAAAAATGCATGTTCCAGAGGTTAAACAATGCAAAACTGAAAACTTTTTGTTTTAAATTTGAAAAAAAAATCCATGATTCCTCGGATTTGGTATAGTTAAATATAGGCATTTTGGAGCCTGAGTAGTTTTGTGTGTGATTAATTAAATTTGTGGGAAAAGTGAAAAATGCTTCATGTCTTGAAGTTTGCTAGGTACGTGTCAAACAGGCGTCCAACAAAATTTAAAAGTTGTTTCAGGGATGCAAACCCAGAACTTAAAACCTTAAGACCTTAAACCTTTATTAAGAATTTCTTTGATTTCAGGAAATCAACAATAATTTAACCAATATTGAATGGCCTTATTATTTGCTCCATGGAAGTGACGATCTAATAACGGACATTTCTGGCTCAAAGTTATTGCACAATTTGTCATCCTCCAAGGACAAGCAGTTTAAGGTGTGTGTACTTTGGTGGGCAACATTTGCAATTTCCAAGTGCATTTTCCACTTTGCTAAATACTATTTGCCCAGAATTTTGACGGATTGTAGAATTTCGGTGAAAGTGACTTATTTTTTTAGATATATGATAAGGCGAGCCACAATCTCCTGCAAGAATTGGACGACGTCCGCTCTTCCGTTTTAACCGAAATTACGAGTTGGATTTCTAACCATCTTCATCCAGCGTCTGAATCTGAAAGTGCGGCAGGGGGAGATACGCAGGATGTAAGAACCAATGAAGAAAGCTTCTCCAAACAAGTACAAGCCGACGCTCCCGTTGAATCAACTGAAAAGGTAACGGCAGCAGTTGTGGAGCAAGATCGATCCACTGTTTCTGAAACGAATAGTGGGGTCATGGCCCCTCAGCAACTGGTCAATAGCGAAGGTGAGCATAAAACCAACACAAATGCAGAGAATTGTGTCGCAGATAGTAATTAAATCGATGCTAAATAAATTTCTGCATATGCAATACTTCTCATTTTTGCTACTCTTGCAAATCAACTTTACCAATTAGAAATGGTGCAACATAATAAAATAACAAAAATGAAGCAAGTTGTGCCAAAATGTCTCATATTTGACATTAATTCCCTTAATTTTTATAAGGGGAATGTGGTCTGTAGCAATAGCCTTAGAAAAAAAGATATACATATGCAAATACATTTTGAGAAATATTTTTAACCCTGTATATGTTTTAACACGAATGCATTATTTTTCCAAGACCTTCCTTGTAACAAATACTTGAAACTTGACTGCCAGAATTTAGCAGCGATTAAATTCTTCCTTTGGGAGACTTGTGTGTGAATAAATAATAACTTCGTTTACGAATGTAATCTGGATAATGTACTTAAAAATAACGAAATCACTTATTAAGTGTAATTAAAATGCATTTTCTTAAAGCAAGTATTGTTATTTTATCCTAATTTTCTTGTAATATATTTCACTGCAATAATTTTTTTATAATTACTATTGTAATATACATGACATGGTGGAAGGGGGAGGGGAGGGGGGTGGCAGGGATATTCTATAATCCTCGCCCCATCAATATCAAAGCTGTGCTTCTTTTAGGATCTTGCAGTCTGGGTATAGTTTTGTAATAAAAGCATGCATAGGTGGGCATAGGAGAACATGTCTCCCAACTTCCAAAGAAATTGTCCCAGAGCTCTACGATTTTACAGTGAAGCTCATGTGGTACGTGCACGGTATGCACCAGCTGTGGCTAAATTTTGGTGAGTGCATGAATATTTTTTATCTTTTAGTATATAGTTAGGGCCCATGAAAAAAAATACACTGCAGTAATATTGTAATGAAGTGCAAGTTTAAATTTATGGAACGCAACTGCACGATTTCATTCCAACAAATTAAGAAGAAAATAGGAAATTTCTAAAATGCTGTAGGCAAGAATAATAGCAATTTGAGACTTAAATGCTGTCTACTGTAGTATTTTTTTTTCTGTGGGGTTTCAAAAATAAGGAATTTTATTGAATATTTTGGTAATTTCCCTAGTGGTGTGTTGATTTGCATTTTTGACTAAAAGTATAAAATTGTATTTGTATTCAATTAAATTTGGTACCTTTTTACCCTTTTTTAACCCGACATAAGTTTATTTAATCTATAACTAGATGGCGCTAGCTAACTTAGGTTCCCCACCTAGAAGGTCCAGCTTTGCATTTTTTTTTTGAGCAAGAAGCAAGTGATAGAAAAGTTCTTTATTTAAAAAATGAGTGGTGGTTTAGCCCCTAGTAAAAGTACGGTTTACGTAGCCAATCTACCATTTACATTCACAAATAATGATCTCCATAAAATATTTGAAATGTATGGACAAGTTGTAAAGTAAGTGGTAGATTTAGATTAGGCCTACTTGCTTGGATCTTTAACCTTCATCCAAGCTTGGGTTCATATGTCTTGGCACCTTTATAAATGTACCATTCTGACCAGTACGTACATTTTTCTAGAGTAACCGTTGTTAAAGACAAAAAGACACGAAAAAGCAAAGGAGTTGCCTTTGTGTTGTTTTTGAACCGGGAATCTGCGTATGCTGCAGTTCGAGCAGTGCACAATAAACAGGTGAGTGTTAGGAAGTTTTGGTTAAATTTGGCTTACCCGTATGGGTACCCATCACTGTCTCACCTAAGGATTAATTATTTATTTGTTAGATGTTTGGACGGAGGTTGAAATGCAGCATTGCTGTGGACAATGGACGGGCATCGGAATTTATACGAAGAAAAAATTATGTTGATAAAACCAAATGTTATGAATGTGGAGTAAGGATAAAACTTTATCAGTTAAAAGTAATTGGCCCAATTCTTACAACTTTTTTTTCTAAACCTTGTCTTATTTGGTTTGCAGGATGAAGGACATTTAAGCTACAATTGCCCAAAAAACACTTTAGGGGAGAGAGAACCCCCCAAAAAGAAACCTAAGAAAAGGAGGAAGAGAGATGATGAGGAGTGAGTTTAAGTGCTTATGTGCATTTTGGAATTTCTATTCTATATGATGTTGCATTTAATAAATATAATATGAAATTCAGAGGAGAAGAAGATGAAGAGAATGAGACAGAATCTGATGAAGGAGAAGACCCAGCTTTAGATACATTAAGTGCTGCCATTCAGTTTCAAGTGAGAAAAATAAAAAGTTCAACTTCTTCATTTGATATGAGGTGCAATGGCATATCTAACCTTTCCCTCTTCAATTTACAGCAACAATTGGTGGAAGAACAGGAATATCGTGAAAAAGTAGCGAGTGGAAATTACGATGAAGTGCAACCTGTGGAAGATGATGCCAAACAAGCTTCAACAAGTTCAAAAAAATCTGCCAGGAAAAGAATTCGACCCAATAATTATTTCAGCGACGAAGAAGAGGAGGATGATTAATAGAAAGTGTCGACCAGCTATGGAGAATCTGGTGATGCAGGAGGTTCTTCTTTTTGGGTAAGTTTTACAAATCCAATTCCTTTTATAATCGATTAGTTTATCTGATGTATATGTATATAGTGGTCAGATTGAAGGTAAGCCTACTCAGAATCCTAAATTTGTAAGCATTAACACAGCAAAGTATGTAGGTCAACCAATGTCCAATACCTGGCTCAAAGTAGTTGAATTATAAGCCAAAAACTAATGAAGTTTTCAAGTGTATTACATATTCATGATGCTACCTCAGTGCAAAGCAATCCTTTTCTTGCTTCTGAACAAATCCTGTTAGTTGAGGACCCCAGCAGATTATGTTGGGGACAATTATGATGCCATTTGAGCATGCATACTATCTGTGTTGCAAATTATAATTCACACAACTGTGGTTTGAGCTCCATGAACTAAGACGAGTACAGACTGTAAACGTTTGTTCGGCAATGTAAGTCAGTTCTGGTTTTTTTGTCGAGTACCTCGGATCACAGTTTTTCGTTTCATTTTTATCTCTACTATAATTTTCTTGTGCGAAGTAAAAAAGTTGCCATAAATTAGCTTATATTTTCTATCTGCTTACCAAGTAGATATTAAAAACATCTAATTACAAAATTCTGGAAGCCTCACTACCGAATGACAATTTGCTCTATACTCCAGAGAGTGTTAAATGTTCAAAGGAATTTTCAAATATTACGTGATACTTTTTAATTTTGGCACCATACTAATAATATTAAACGAGTTCAGATGTAGAAATATTGCAAACTACTTATTGAAAATCTGCCAATACTGCTTATCTAATACTCAAAACCAAACTCCATAACGGCACCACATAGAGGCAATAGTGCTACTATAGTCTATCTCACATAGACTTTGCAGCCGTGCAACCATGTGTATTCATCCACAGGTGCATGAGGGGCTTTGGCATGGGCGGGGCACCATGGCGGCTGCAGCCAATAGCAGTCTCATGAACAAGCCCTCTTCATGCAGCTTCGTTAGAATAAACATGAGTAAACTGCTGTCAAGTCTATGGGATATAGACTATAATACATAGAAAGACAACTCCATGACTTGCCGAACTGGAAGGGTCACCCTCAGACCGTCACAGCAATGTGGCGTTTTGGCAAGCGGCGAGACCCTCTAACCATACTATTCGATACCCCCCC
>JAQIXP010004765.1:0-11154 GCA_034700285.1 Proteroiulus fuscus | reverse complement strand
GTAGTTTATTTTACCTTATAAAAAATGGTGCAATGCATATTTGCATAATCTAAGCTCAACTGATAATCTGAGGTTCCATAACTGCTGATTTTAACCCACTATGGTGCAACCGGCCCTAAATCAATGAAAAGTTGGAGTAAGATAGGAAAAAGTTTCTCATTTTGACCACTCGAATCTTAGTTAAGCGTCGAGTATCATTTTGACCACTGAATAAGAAAAATGCCACAATCCTACGTTAAAAATTCTGGGTATGATTCCCATATGAAGTAACCAAATTTGGGTATAGGGTTAAGGTGTACTCAAAACAAGTAGATTCTCTTCAAGGGAACCCAAATATGAAGGTGTATCTTAAAGTGCAAGTGTCTATCTTAAAAAATTAAGTTCAGAATTTTAAAATAACTACTTTTTAAGCAATAAATCTCGATTTTCTCTAAATGCCACGTTTCTAAAAACAAGAAATCTGTACTCAAGTGGTTTTTTGATTTCAGCTCTTTAATTTTTGCCTGCAGTAAAACTGCACAATAGAAGTGCAATCAGTTTGTAAGATTCTAAAACATTTTAATGAAACACTGCAGTAACGCTGCATGTTAATTTTCTACTGCTTGGAATGCAATTGCATTTGTGTTTCATAAAACTGTTAGAATCCAACAGTTTGGTAGCACTTTTATTGCAGTCTATAAGCTTAATTATGGAGCTTGATCCTGGGAGTTGTGTCAACTCTGGACTTTAACAAATGCATAAATCTTCCAATGTCTTTAATTCCTGTTGGATTCGAGAGTAGCTACCTGCAAAAGACTAAAAGAAATCGATTGAGATATACATAATGAGATAATGATGTCTAGACTAGAAGGGAAAGAAGAAAGTTATATAGAACTAATACAAAAATAAGCAGTGACCTAATATCCTAAAATAAGAATTTAAGATATAAATTCCCGTTTGTTTCTTTATTCTTGTATACAGAAACAACAGCGCATATCAATTATTCTCACTGAATGCATATCAAATACAGTATAAATAAATACTATACAGGGTATATCAAAAGTCAGGAACGATGGAAAATAGGGACATCACAATATTCAACAATGTATGAGAGTTGCAATGTCCTGTTACCTAACCAATGGGTTAGGTAACAGGCCATGTTTTACTTTTTACTTAAAAATATTAGGATTATTACATCCCTAATATAGAGAAGATGTTTTCTTAATTTTGATGCACCCATATATAAACAGAGAAGTAACAGGTTACAGATAACAGTGCTTTTGCAATATAATATATTAAAAATACAACAATGTTTTGGTGTTATTTATCAGTAATAATCTCGTAATTTAAGGTGCACATTCGCTTCACAAAAATAATTATTACGAAAATGCAAAGCAACATATATCCATTAAAGCCCATTAAAGAAAGCATTAACAGTGCTGGCATAATTTTTTTTTTTGGGGGGGGGGAGGAAGCAGGGGGAAAGGGGACCCCCAGTACCAGATACTGCAAAATACAAGAAATAAACTGCCTAGACCTCACACAATTTTGTAAATTAAGCTACTGGTCTACACAAGCTTGACTAGCCCAGGTTCTATTGAAGATTTATTTTTATTCTGTCTCAAGGACAATTCATCAAAATTTTAATAAAAAAAATTAGGTTAATTTGAGGGTTTTTTTAGTTTTTGAAATAAGCCCCTGATCACAAGATTTAAAATAACTAAATCCGATAATTCTTTTCTGAAATCTTATAACATGTAACTCGCATAAAATTAACATTTTTACAAATTATTATATCATAGACATAAAACAATAATACAATCTTACATAAATATAGATATTTTCCAAGAATCCACACGCAGTGCTAAAAAATTGAGAATTCACATTCCTCGTTTCCGCAAATGAGTATGTCAATTAAAAAAATAAAAACTTAATGAAAACTAGAGCGCCACTAATATTTCTGCTAAAAAAATCTCGCAGGTCAAAGAATGCATAATTATAAGTCATTGATTTGATCAGAAGCCAATTAATATACTATTTAGCAACTATAAAATCAGGCCTTACATTGAGCATTATCGATTTCGAGAACTAAGCTCAAAATAATATGCAGGCATATACTTTTAATCGGATGACATTACCGGTACGTATTAAAATCACTGAGTCAAAAGCCCTTTTTGTCAAAAAAATAGTTTTCTAAAATCTCTGAAAGATTCAAGATTTTCGAAAAGAGATTTAAAAAGTGCATCGAAAAATGAGTAATGAGGAAATACCAACACCGAGCAAATGAGGTAACACAAATGGGCTCTATTTGTGATTTAAAAAAACGCAATTTGGAAACATTTCTTGCCCCGTATCAAAGTAAGTACAGGTCAAAATGCTTAGATACTGTAGGTCACTTTGCTTTTCCTGAAATTCATTAGTTCTTTCTGAAAACAGTCTTGTATTTTACAAAATACCTTCTACCACAGATGATGGCCCAAAAAACAGTACTTGCAACCGTTTGCAAACACTTGCAACCATTTGAAAATATTTACATACACTTGCAACCATTAGCAAACATTTGCAACCATTTGACAATATTTGCAAACACTTGCAACCGTTTGCAAAGTGTCCAGAATGTTTTCCCAGTGAAAAATTCTGAAGTGGAAAAACTGCAGTATAGCCTACCTACCAACATTTTTCACCAAGCTTAATTGTCACTTTTCACCAAAAATAAGTATCACAGTTTCAAATTAGCGCGTTGCTACTCCTCATGTGTAATTTTTGACATTCGGTTGCGTGGTTCACACACAAGACTTCCTTCGCTGCTCCTTAGTTTTAGGATCCTTATCCTCTTTGCTCCCATCAAAGGCGCTGCTAGGTAAATGCACGTGAATGTGTGTCCCCCCAGCATTACCCTTTGCGCCAGACAAGAACCCCTCATTGCTGTGTCCCCCGTTCTCGTCAGGCCTCGTCTTTCGCCCTCTGAACTCTGCATCAGACCCCGACCTTCGCCTCCTGTTGCTCAGCCGAAAGTATCCCCTGAGTCTCTCCTTGGCCGGCCGGCTCATCATCCACGAGGCGAACAGGATGGGGGTGATGCAAGTGGGCAAGAATCCGATCCACACGAAGATGATGTAGGCCAGGTCAAAGTGTCCCGTGTTGTCGTACGTCTCGGCCACGATGTGCTTCACCAGCTTCATGATCTCCAGCGGGCACAGGCACATGGCAAACAGAGTAATCATGGTAATCAGATACCTCTGCGTCCGCTTCTCCTTGGCCGGATCGAACCCGTCGTCCTCCCGGATCTGCCGGTGCCACCGTACGCCCGGGTCGCCGTCGAGTGCCTGGTTGGAGGCGTCTTTGACCTCTTCGGCGTCCGCCCAGGAGGAGCGCGTGGGCAGGGGAGTGTCCGAGCCGGAGCGAAGCGTGGAGTGCGACCTCTCGTCCATTGACGAAATCTCGAAGACGACGGTGGATGGCGGGTGCTCCCTGGACTTGATCTCGCCCGAGATGCGCACGTGCAGGAAGGCGACGATGGCAAGCGGAAGGACGTACATGACGATGAACAGACCACGCAGGTATTCCTCCATGTCGTCCTCGATGTTTACCGTACACAGACCGGCTCCCTCCATGCTCGGACCGAACATGGCACCCAGGTCGAAGTAGGTGATGTAGATGGCGAAGGGCAGGACCACGCAGATGGACAGGATCCAGATGCCCAGGATGCAGATGAAGCGTGGGACTCTGGCACTGAGCGGGAAGAGCATGAGGCGGTAGCGATCCACGGCAATCAGCAGGAAGGTCAGCATGGAAGCATGGATGGGAATGTACTGCATCATGGGAAGAAAGTAGCAAAGGAAACTGCCAAAGAGCCAGTTGAGGATCAGCAGATTGGCCAGGGTGACCGGCAGGACGAACAAGCATTTGACGATGTCCGAGAGGGCCAGGTTGCACACGAAATAGAAGGTGGGGTCGTGGTACAGGCGTCGGCGAACGATCGTCAGAATAACGCAGGCGTTGCTGGCCGTTCCGACCACTATGATCAGCCCATAGAGGAACACAAATAGAGGATAAACATAACGGACCGATCGGCGGAGGTGAGGCACCTGGAAGTCCTTGGTGTCATTGTGGAACAGCTCCAAATAGTTGATCAACAAGTTGATGTGATTGCTGGATACCTTTTCAGGATCTACCATGTTGATGTCAGAATGCGCACTCGTATACTGAAGGTGTCCAAATCACTTGTTTCAGTCGATTTCAAAGCATTATCGTCCAACTTTTAAGTCTTTTTTATGAAAAATTTCATGCTATTCAAAAAAAAAAACATGTGCGGGTTAATTTACTGAAATTGTTGCCTATAAAGCCACTTACATGGCAAAGGCTAGTGGGATTATGAGTTATGGATAATCTAACATCAAGCATTATTTAAAGGGAAAGTCCCACTTTGGAAAAAGTGGATTGTAGGAAGAAGAGCATGAAAAATTATAAAATTTATTAAAATTCCTATTTGATTTGAGCCTATAAATCAATAAATAAAATGTCCTGAATATATGGATTTGGAGGAAAATAGGAAGCCCAAGTAGGCGCCATTTTACTGACAGTCTGTAGCGCCCTCTACTGGATAAAAGGCATCAGCTCTCAAGAAACACATAGCAATGCATGTCCAAGAGGGCGCCACCAAATATCAGATTCTGCTGAAATCTATGGAAAAATGGCGCCTAACGTGAATTTGGCAAATGTCGTAATTTCTTCAATATGGAAATTTTGCTGCACTTATTATATTGTCAAAGCCATTCATATCTATAGTGAAACCGAGCAAAAGAATGGCGTAAATATCCCATTACTGGCAATCACAAGAAGTCAATGGATATTTACGCCGTTCTTTTGCTCGGTTTCACTATAGTAAGTGTGTCCCTTATGCAATCATAATTTTTATAATTTTTAAATACCTTTTTGGATTCTGTGATTGAAAATCAGAGCATTTCAGTTCCCAAGTTGACCCGTGGCATTCCAGAAAAGTGTTCTCCGAATCTACGATTGCATATTAAGATTGTTAATCAAGATTTTCCGAGTTTAGTTCATAAATATAATACACTGTCTAGATGTAAGATCTTGCTGCATGGAAATGTTGCTTCAAGGCTGAAGATGCTGTTGATTCTTCTTCAAAATGGCAATAAATGGCATCAGATCCTAGAGATTGGATGCTTCACGGCTATAACGTCATATCTGATTTCCATTAGATTTTTTTTTCCCTTTAGGACGTTAAACATGATTTATGGGCAAGTTTGAAAATTCTAGATGGATTATTTTTTCTTCTTCTCTGCATTATTCTAGTGTCACCGTGTTTAATAACTGCTGTCACTGAAGAAATAACGATGGACGGTTATTGTTGGCTTTTGCAATTTGTCAGAAAATGAAAATCTCCCATTTATCTGAAAAGAAAAAAAAATATGAATCAGAGATTAACTGATACATTATAGGTTGGCTGTTTTGTTTTGCAGTATTGATTTTCCTGAGTGAAAGCAGTACACACAGCATAACACACGCCAGAAGCTAACTTAACAGTTCAAATGACCTTATTGCCAATTAGCTACACGTCCATGTGTTTAATCAAACAATTAAATAGTAATAGGCATCATCAGTCCAGTGCAGTATATAATTACATGGTTATATTTACTCTTCCTGCTATATACCGAAATTGGTGTTTTCCTATGAAAATACACATTTACGCCCCGTAAACATTTCAAAATATTATTTTTTTTCCCAAATTTTTCTTTATGCCACAAACTGGACTGTAAAACTATTTTTAAAATGTATTTTTGTCATTTGGAAGTTAGGCAGACTGTGCAGTTTATAATTTTAAATAAAAATCCACAAAAATTGGATTATGTATTATTTAAATAATCATTTTTAGAAAGTAAACATTTCTGATAATTCCTAGAATTTCCCAGTTTAACTCAAGCGTCATCCATCCTGGATTTCAGCAATAATTTTGATATTTATTTTTGGTATTGATTTTGGATTTATGTCTCTATGCTTATATCTGAAACGACAATCGTAACATTTATATGCCGGTTAAAGGGGAAGCTAACCCTTAATAAAACATTTTACCAGTTTAACTAACAACAAAGTGAGGAAAAATGCATTTCTCAGAATTTTCAACCATGTTCTGTTTAGTTACCGGTACTTTCAAAACATAAAAATGTCATACATTTTTAATAGAGCAACAAAACTTACAAAAGACTAACGTCATCAGGCAGCACATACCCATGATGCACTACTTCACGCACATAATGCAGGTGACCGAGCGCCTTTCAGTTTGTCAGTTTGAGCCAGATTACACGAGGTTCAAGTACAAGATTGAAGGCACTGCCTCATGACGTCTTTTACAGGTCTACAACAAACTCCCTTTTATTTATTTACTTTTTTTTTTAAACCAACTAGACCGAAATTTTGGGAAATGAATTTTTCTCTTTGCAAATACGACTGAGCTTATAATCCCAGAAATATTAAAGAAAAACATTGAAAACTATAACAATAAATCTGAGCATTAAGTTGGCTTCTAAAGAGAACCATTTCCAAAAACAACCTGTAAGCCCATTTGGAAACAGAATTCAAATAGATCCATTATTTATACAAACATATCGATTTTCAAGCTGAAATTGAACTCCCCGTTTAGTTTTAACATATCCTCGGTGCAAAATCAAAACGGGTCACGTGCAAAATCGGTCCATTACAAATCCATAGAATATTTTGTCACATGGCTCGTTTTGACTTAACACCGGGCTATATGCAAACCAAACTGCGTTGGCGTTACGTGAAATATAATCGATTAACCTCCTCCATATTTACACATGCAACCCACTTCTTCAAATTGCTGCTAACTATAAAATAATATTTTGAATATTTTCCCCCAGATAGTTCTAAGCCTCATTCCAGGTCATCGGCCAAGTTCTCGGCTTTGGAATCGATGGTTTAATTCACAAGTAGCGAATGAGCCAAATAATGTCAAAAATGAGATCAATTGTAATCCTGGAAGTGTCCCTGGAAGTTCACCTAAAGTTACAGAAATTACTTTAACCAATAATTGTTCAGGATACAGAAGTGAAGAGTAGCGAATATCCAACAAGGTATCATCCCTAAAAGTTAGAAGTAGTGAAGCCATTCGTTAGTTTATCTTTTAAAAATTGCCATTGACATGTATTTTTATAACAACACAAGTAGCGAATGTGACAACATTCGCTACTTTTTATTAATTTTTTTTGCATTCGATCACTAATTTCACTTTATTCAAACAACAAACTACTGGATGTGCACATTCGCTACTTTACACTTTATTTATTTTTTGCTTTCCTGCAAACTTAATCAAAATCAAACGAATGTGCATTTTTAAGCCTTATATTTCTCAAATTACTTAATTAATTTACTAATTGAATTATTTCACAAAAACATTTCCTATAAAATATACATCGATGACTTAAATCACAAGTAACAAATATCCAATGTGATAACATGGCATATTCGCTACTTGTGAATTAAGCCATCGATATTTAATTTCATCTGTTCTCCAAATTTCACCCTTTTAACATTGAATTTATTTCCCAATTTATACATTTTTTCCATAAAACCCTATTATCTCAAAAGCAACTTTTGGCTCATTCGCTACTTCTGAATTAAGCCATTGAAATGTGGCTACAGGCACACGTCCAAAAAAAAATATATATAAAAAATGCTGGAAAAAACCGAAATATGGTCTACAAATTTTGCAGAAATTTCAAGGAAAAAAAAACAAACCTAACTGACCACTGAGTACGAGGGGCTTAAGGGCGATGTCTTAAGACGTGGGCTGTTCCTTCCTGCCGCCCACTTTGAGTTCGGCCGAAGCCGTGGGGGCGGTCAACTTAAGTACAGTACCATTGGGCACATAAGCCTCGTTGCTATGTCCACGGTTGTTGTTCTGCTGCCTCTGTTGTGCGATGGACATGATGGACGAGTTCCTCTGATTGCCCAGCTGAAAGTAGCCCTTCAGTTTCTCCTTGACCGGTCGGCTGGAGAACCAACTGGCGAACAAGACTGGCGTGATGCAAGTGGGCAAGAAGCCGATCCACACCAAGATGATATAGGCCAAGTCGAAGTAGCCAGTGTTATCGTAGGTCTCTTCCACCCCATGCTTGACCAGCTTGATGATCTCGAGTGGACACAAGCACGCGGCGAAGGCGATGACCATCAGGATTAAATAGCTCTGGGACCTGCTCTCCTTCCGGGCGTCGAACTGGTCGTCGTCCGGCGGAGCATCCTGTCGCCACTGGACACTGGAGTCGTAGCTGCGCCTCTTGAGCAGCGGCAGTCCTCCGTCGCCGCCCCCGCCGCCGCCCAGCTCGGCGTCTTTGACCGAGATGCTGGACCTCTCGCTCTCGAACCACCTGTCGCGGGTGGGGCAGGGCGTGTTGCAGCCGGAGTGCGACTCGGACTGCGTGGACCGTTCATCGGCGGACACCGCCTCGAAAACGACCGAAGGCAGCGGGTTTCCTCGCGACTTGATCTCTCGCGACAGGCGCACGTGCAGGAAGGCGACGACGGTGAGCGGCAGGACGTAGAGGGCGATGAAGAGCCATCGCAGGTACTCCTCCATGTTGCTCTCCAGGTTGACCATGCACATGCCCACGCCCTCGAACTGCGCCGTGTCGGGGAAGAAGCGCCCGATGTCCCAGTACGTGATGAAGATGGTGAAGGGCAGAACCACGCAGATGGACAGGATCCAGATGCCCAAGGAGCAGAGGAAGGGCGCGATGCGGGGCGGGAAGGCGGGGTAGAAAATGAGGCGGTAGCGGTAGCTGATCATCACCAGGAAGGTCAGAGTGGAGGCGTAGATGGGGACGTAGTGCATCATGGGAATGAAGTAGCACAGGAAGTTGCCGAAAATCCAGTTCTGGACCAGAAGGTTGAAGAGGGCGATGGGAAGGACAAGAACGCACTGGATGACGTTGGAGAGAGCTAGGTTAGCCATGAACGAGTGGATGGGATCCACGTGAAGATGACGTCGGACGATGGTCACTATGATGCAAACGTTGGTCACCGTGCCCATCACCACGATCAGCGAGTACAGAAATATGAACAGGGGGTAGATGGAATGGAGGGAATGACGTAGGTGGGGGGCGTGGAAATCGTCTGTGTCCTCGTGAAATAACTGCAGGTAACTGATTATTAGGCCCTGGTGGCTTTCGGGGAGGTTAAAAAACGCCTGGCTTATGTTCAAATCCATCTTTTAAGGCAATTTGATTTTCTCAATGTAAGAATCTCAAGTCTGAAGCAAAGATTTTTGTAAATTTAACCAGAAAACTAATTTTTTCTTCACAAAATGGGATCAGGGAAAAAGTGTCAGAAATTTGCAAGTATTTTCTATAAGTTTTTATTTAGAAATAGTCTTATCCTAAAATTGGGTACTTTTAGGCTGGTTTGTGCTTCACCACAAATATTTTCAGCAATAAATTTTGTAAATGTAATCAGAAACAATTTTTTTTTTCTTCACAAAAAGTGGTCAGAAATTTGTAAGTCTTTTCTATAAATTTTGATTCAGAAATACTCTTATCCTGAAATTGCGTACTTTTAGACTGATTTGTGCCTTACAGTAAAAAATTTTCAGCAATAAATGTTGTAAATTTACTAAAAACCGTCGTTTTTTTGGGATTTTTTTTTCAGAAAAAATGAATGGAAATAGTTTTAAGTTTTATTCTGCAAATAATTGCTCAGAATATTGGGTGCTTTTATACTGATTTTAACTTTACGACAAAAAGTGAAGCAATGAATTTTTTTTAAAATTTACTAGAAAACTTTTGTGAAAGCAAAAAAAGTTTTAATCAGAAATATCCACACGAGAAATTGGTATTTTTATATTAAAATTGAATTGGATTTTACTGCAAAAAGTTGCAGCAATTAACTTAGTAAATTTACTTGAAAATAAAGCAATTTTTTTCCAATAGTATAAATATTAAAAAGACAAATTTTAACTTATTTTGCTTTAATTTTAGGACTTTGTTGTTATACTTTTAAAATAAAACTAACTTTTTCAATAAAATTTTCAAAAAACGTATGAACTTTTGATACAACATCCAAATTCTAATATAATTATCATTAATAGTTAATTAAAAATATAAATAAAAGTTTCCAATTTCTAAATTATAATATCTACGCATTTCTATTATTTAAAATGTCTAATTTTTTTTAGAAAATTACAAAAATTTTCTAGACACAAATTAGACAATGACATAATACCGTATTTCAAATTGATTTTAAGAAAAAATAATCAGATTAAATTCTACGAAAATTGACATGAAAATTGTCAACGAATGAATTTTTCCCAAAATTCCTAGTATTATAAAAACATGGCAAATTCTGGGAAAAAATGGTGTATGTTATCTTCTAATAGTGTTTCATTTCTCAGAAACTGTCGGGTATTAAAAAGGAAAAAAAGGGACTTAATACGTACTTTTAAGTATGCCTAAAAAAGGTGCAATTTTGTGAAAAAAGCACCTGTAGAATGTTACTTATCTGCCACTGCTAATTAGCAAAAAAAGCACTCTGAAATTATCGAGTAAAAGGATGCCGGCTCATATTAAATTATATCAAGGAAAGACTCGAGAGAAAATCAAATTGCCTTCTATGATTGATTTCATTTATGAAAGCACGAGCGAAATTAAGAGCTCAAATATAAGAAAGTGAATTTCAACAAAACTAATTGGATTTTATACATGTAAGAAAATGCTGGAAGCATTTGGACTAGAATTTCCAGGGAAAATATATCAAATTAACCACAAAAAAATAATCAAATGATGTGTGAGAATTGAAGAAGACCAAGAACTGCTCGTAGAAATCCCAGGGACGAGTGGTCAGTGTGTGTGTTTTTTACTCTAAAAAGAAATAAAAATAAAAAACAAAATGAAAATAACGAAATAATAAAATATTTGAAATGTATATTTTAAAAAAAAATGGATTTTCAAATTTGTTGAAACACAGCATTATCTGGGTAAAGTTATTTTTCATCTGCATTTCGATAGCTTAATTCAGAAGTAGCGAACGAGCCAATTTGTCAAAAATGAGATAAGTGAACCACTGTGATCCTGGAACCCTTACTGAACCTAGTTACAGAAATTACTTTAGACCAGCGGTTACCAACTAGCGGCCCGCGGGCCGGAT
>JAQIXP010004764.1:0-11154 GCA_034700285.1 Proteroiulus fuscus | reverse complement strand
GTCCCAAACTACTAGCGCTCTCATACGGTCAGGTCACAATAATAATGCCAAGAAATCGGGCCACTCGACTACCCTGGACTGGACACATATAAAGGCTTTATGACGAGGGAGTATCCTCCTGAATGTGGGATAATTCCCCCCCCCCCTTCCCCCTACAAAATGGCATCATGATATGCTGATCTTAGGGTACTGAGTTGAATTGAATTGAAGATATTTCCTGAAATTTCTCAATGGATAACATTAAAACGTAGCTGCACTCCTGAAAACGTTTTCCGATGCATTTTTATCAGCTTCAATCATAATAATCTCTTTATATTTTCTTTTTCCAAATTGCCTGTTTATCGTTATGCATTTAATTCGGTATAAAGTGAACATCCTAGGGCAGTAATTCCGTTGTTCATTTTGATATACATGCATTTATCGATGTTTTAATCACAAGCATATACTGCTGTATAGCAATGCTTCTCATATAATATTTATTAAAAAGCTTTTTCATTAAGTTTGTTGCAACTAGTGCTGAAGTTGTTATTTAAGTGAGTTATATTTAAAACAATGAAGACAGACAGAGCGTGTATTTCCTATTTCAAATGCAAATGTTTGGCTGAAGGGCAATCATTGGCTGCCAGTGTTTAGTTAAAATCCAAAACAAAACGTTGGATTTTCATTTGAAAATAATTACATTGCGCTTCGTTTCTCCTTTTCATCTTCCAAATCCCTCAACCACTGCATTAGAATATTGATGTTTTGCCTTTGAACTGCACATGAATCCAAGAAGAAGAGTAGGAGGGGAATTAAGGGGAGGTGGCAGACCCCCTAGATGATATTGTTGTTGTTTCAAAAGTGGGGGGGGGGGGGCTGAGCTATAACCCTTTGCCACGACACGCTTTTATAAAGGACCTTTTGTTTTCATAACTGGACACTGAATTATACGGCTGTATGAGTAAACAAACGCATAGATGCATTCATTCATTGGAACAATTATTAGTTTTAAGCATTAATTAGAGCATTTTGTAAAGATAAATTTTGAAGTCCCATTTTGAAATGACTATGTTGAAAGCAGCGCAGGTGAAGGAGATAATTAGCACTACTTGTATGCATGGCGCTGCTGTACCATTTTGATGGAATGCACGTGCTCAATACATAGTCTCGTTAGACCATGGTTTGTTCCAAAAAGTAGAAGTAAATGAAAATTAAAGGGACAGTCCCACTTTGAAACAAGTTGACTTTAGGAAAAAGCATGAACAATTAGGATAGACATGAATATTGCATTGGATTTGAGCCTATAGGCAGATCATTTATTATAGATCAAATGTCCTGAATACGTGGATTTGGATAAAAATAGAAAGCCCAAATAGACGCCATTTTACTGACTCTATGTAGCGCCTTCTACTGGATATAAAGGGCATCAGCTCCTTAGAAATACACATTATAGAGGATTTAACACTGCTTTTGAGATTCTAACGTGTTATGGTGCCTCCCCCTAGCGAGAAGTCGAAGCCAATATCTTGAAAGGTCAACGTAATGACGTTCTATTAGTGAGGCTTATAGGGCCTACATAGTTTTCGATAATATTCTTCTTGACCAATTCATCGGTTATCCTTGTTGAATGAATTTTGGTATACAATAGGTTTAATAGATGAATTTGTCTTCTCCAAAGTGGACAAAGTGTTGTCCTAAATGAAACACAGTGTCTTTCATTTCCTGCCAACGTGGCGCCCCCTAAGGGCAACGTGCCTCAGACTCCCTTTGGTCTATTGATTCGCTAAGCAAACAGAGAACGACGATTTCTTTAGGAAGATATTATGCTTATATTTATTTATTAACTTTTCATAACACTGACTGTGTTTGGATCTGCTTTGAAAATGTGATGTGGGGATTTCGGACTCAGGCCTAAAAATATTGCCACCCAAACATTCGCAATTTCCGGTGCGTTCTATTTCACACGTTCCAATGGACCCTAAACTGAAGGGCATTCTGTTTGGGGAAGCCAATAGAAGAAATCACAAAATAGTTATTGAAAGCAGATACATTATAGGCCTATGGCACCAAAGGGCAAAAACTGCATGCCTCTGTTCATATTTGGATTTAGGAACTTTTTTACCAAATTAATTTTCAATTTACAACTACTATTTTAAGACATTTTTTTGGCATTTATGAAAAAGCTTATTTTCCCCAAAAAAATAGGAGTGTTATACCTTTAATTATAACCCTCAAGAAATCATTAGTGCAACTTAATTTTTAATTAAAGGGACAGTCTCACTTTGAAACAAGTTGGTTTTAATAAAAAGAGCGTGGAAAACTATAATTAAAATGGAAATTGCGATTTCTTTTGACAATATCTATAAATAAATAAAATGATCTGAATACCTGGATTTGGTTGGCAATGCGAAGCCTTAATAGACGCAATGTTTATTACAGCATTGTGGCGCCTTCTATTGGAATGAAGGCGCGAGCTCTCGTGAGGCCATAGACGTACATGTGCTAGGGGGCGCCACATTGCTAAAAAGCATGCCGAAGGCTAAGGAAAATGGCGCCTACTGTGCGTTTTGGAAACGTCGTGATTTCTTCCAAATGAAAACTTTGCTGCAATAATATTATTGGCACAGCCATTCATATCTAGTAAGTGTGTACTGTTTGAAAATAACTTGTTTCAAAGTGAGACTGCCCTTTAAAAGAAGTGGTGAGAATGTAAGCCTTTGAAGGGTAGTTTTTGTTGTCTTGTGATGTCACAGGGAGGGTCATTAGTCATATAGTATAACTGCATGAAATTTAGAGACGTCAGTTATGGGAACAAGCAATGACGTTACCCTCCATTGGCTAGAATTTCGAAGGTAAGCTTCCTTTTAAAATTCCTTTTTAAAAGGAAATGAGATCATTTTGTAAATTATCCTATTCTACCTAAGCCATGTCATGATGATGACCATTTTTACTTGACCTCTAGAGGTTAAACACGTGCTGTACAGCTGCTACGTCACCACACTGGTTGTGAGTGTCACTGTCTGTGAAAATTGTGAGTTTTCATTCAAGCAGAAAATGAAGTTTGGTTGGGGTCCTCTAATTTTTTTTAGGGCTGTCAAAAAATTTCGGGACACTTTGTTCTGGTCAAACGGTTTTTGACACCAAAAAAGCGCTCCCGTTTCTTTTTATCTTTTTTAAACTTCACCGACACTCGTTAAAAAGTTGACATTTTAGTTGGGTCATGTGACTTCTTCACGTAGAGGTCACCATATTGAATCTTCAATCAACTTTTTGGGAAAAAAAAGCTGACATTATTTCCTTCCCACCCTCCAAACACACACACATACAGAAATTGTTTTCAGAAATGACCAAAACGATTAAAAAGTGTTCAAACTGATGAGGAATTTCGAGCAGTTTTCTTCCCAATTTTTGTTTAAGTTTGAGAAAAATTCAATTTAAAGAAAAGTATTTTCTTATTTTCTTTAGGGACGTCCTATACAGGGGCGTTATGTTGACTCAAAAACTCATTACAAAAAATAATAGAATTTCACATGAAAATATTTATATTGAGGTTGACTTCCCCTAGTTTTTCTCAAAACTGGAAGCCATTTTGTTTTGCTTATTAACCAACATTTGTTCAATAGTGAATTTTTGCAAATTCCATGAAAATACGTCAGTTCTTAAAAATATGTAAATGGAAAAACTTAATAGTTTATTCACTTACCGAAAGGCAATATTTGGCATCAATGACTGTTATGATTCCTGAAAAATAATTTAAAAAATGCATTTTTATTATTATTTCAGAGTAAGAATAGGTTTTAAACACACCATTTTGCTTGCATGCTCTTTACTATATTAAAAATGAATTGGAAGAACACAATTTTATATAGATTAAAGTTGTTTATGCATGGTTATTAATATTATATGGTACTACTTGGCTATGCAGATAACCTTGCTTTATGCTAGGGCCTACTGAACCATAACCAATCGACATCACACATTTCTTATTGGTTCATTTTGATGTCTCTTGTTTAACCTTTTCTTGAACACGGTATAAGTTATTTCGCCTTTATTTACACAGACTTGCATTGCTATGAATTGAAAACTTTTAAAAAATTGATAACTTGATTTCCTGTCAAAGAAACACTGCACTGGTGTCATGATTGGTGAAAGCTATTAAACCAAGTTTCCATAACTTTATAATAGGAAATAACGATTTAAGTTCTTAAAGGGAACGTCCCACCTTGTAGCAAGTAATATTTAAATTTTATACACTCAGTAGATATGAATGGCTGTGAAAATAATATAATTGCAGCAACGTTTCCATATAGGCCTATTGAAGAAATCAAGACGTTTGCCAAATATATATATGTTAGGCGCCATTTTTCCATAGATTTCAGCAGACACTGAAAGTTGGTGGCGTCCTCTAGGACATGTATGTCTACGAGTTTCATGATAGCTGATGCCTTTTATCCAGTAGAGGGCCCTACATGCTGTTAGTAAATGGCGCCTGTTAGGGATATGCATTTTCAACCAAATCCATGTATTCAGGACATTTTATATATTGTTTGGTGGACTAAAATCAAATTGCAATGTCCATGCCTTTCCTAATTTTAAATGCTCTTCCTCCTACAACTAACTTTCAAAGTGGGACTTTCCCTTTAAGTTATTAATGTAATTTTCTAAATTACGTGTATTCCTTTGAAAAATTATTCCCAATTATCAATGCTAAACGATTTTATAACCATGATCGAAATGTCCATATGCGAATGTATAATATCCGGCTCATTTTTGTCATTCAAAGTAGTTTGATGGATTTGATATTGTTAGTTTGACATCTGTTCAATCTTGTTTTATTCAAGATTTTTTTGTTTTTTACTTATTGAGGGGCGTTTGTCTGTCTATCTGTCTGGAGCATTTTTTAATGGGAATTAGGTCCTGTCCTAAAGCCGAGCTAGATTGAACGTGTGAGGTCCATCCCTAAAAATGTAACCAAAAGTAAACAAATGCAGGGTCTGTCTCCATAAAAGTTCATGTGTTGTGTTTAGATGCGACTAGTGTAGTTTTGGGAGGCCGAAAATTAACACAAATGACTCCTTGTTTTTCTGCTTTTTTTAAACCGTTTGGCGGCATTTTTTAACAGCATTTCATTTATTTATTGGGGGTGGACAACACAACACTAAAGCTTCCGCATTCACTTTTAAGAACTTTTAAATGGCCTATAAAAATCACATTAACAACAACAACAACACGTAGGGGGGCATCCGGATACCCTGGGTCAGGCAAGTGGTGAAACGGATGAAAGTCGGAGGAAAAATGCAAGAATGGTTGGAACACATTTTTGGCACTTGCTGGAATTATATTATTCAATGTGGAAAATATACCTCGAGGAACACCGTGGTGCGCCCTCATTTTACGCGTTTTAAGGATAAACAAGCTAGTTTTATGTGAAAAGGGAAATCTCTTTGTCTTTAGAGTAAATTACCGTTTGGTTATATAAATAAATGTATTTTTGTGTTCTAGGAAACAATGCAGCCTTCTTCTGACTGAATGGACTCCCAGGACCACCAATTGAACTGGCCTCCAGAAGACAGAGTCACAGAAAAGAGAAAATAAGGTTGGGCCAATTTTTTTTTTAAAAATTCTTTGTTCAGTTATAACATGAGTGACGTCACTATCGTCTGCTATGCACCAGGTCTAATAATAGCCATCTTGGCAGCCATGACAGTGGCCGAAAAAGGTGTTGATCAGGGAGTTTTGTCAATGATAGACAAAATATTTTAGTTCTTTATTTTACTTTTGGAAAACAAAATGACATAGTACAAACCAAAAATAAATAAATAAATTCTTACCATCAAGGTACAAATCAGATCCCAGTTCGTCATCTAACCAAAACATGGCTGCAATTGGACCGGGGTCAGCTAGTCCAGTAGTTTCCAGAATAATGTAATCAAATTTACCCCTTTTCTGCATCAAGTTTTCAATGGCTTTTACCCCATTGTCTCTACCAAATGACAACAGATAAATATCATGAACCAAAGTTATAATTTCAAATAATTCCAAATTTAAATCATATTTTAAACTCACTTTACAGAACAGCATAAACATCCATTTCTTAATTCTAACCATTCTTCATAAAGCGCACCATCTTGACCAATCGCTAAAGATTTCTCAAGTGCACTACCTGAAATGGTGAAATAATTAATATACCATTAATTTTATATATGATAAAAGATGCCACGTTTTATATTTTTAAAATATTTAAACTTTATAATAATAATAATATATATGGTATACGTATGCACAATCCACAATGTGCAACCTTAATTATTACACTAAACCTAAATGATTTCAATATAATTAAGCAGCTATTTATTTACCTTCTCCAAATTCATTTAAAATTACTGCTATCCGCTTTGCATGCTGTTCTGATAATATATAATTTAGTAACGTGGTTTTCCCAGCACCTGAAAATAGTTAATCAAATGTAAAAAAAAAAACCAACAATTTAAATATACTTAACATTTAAATTGCAAATACAGCATGTAAATTCAATTGAATAGAAGAACATAATCATATAAAAAACCTATCTGCATGGGAATATTATTTCTGCATTTATTCAGTTCTGAAGAGTAATATTTCAAATTATTAATTTTTTGAATGCAATGGCTGATGATGCTGACAATTGTGATTTCATAGAATGCAATAAATTACTGGGTAAATAGCTGTGATTTTAAAATTATAGCCAATTTTATTTGGGGATATGGGGGATTATGTTTGCTGGAAGGTGGCCACTTTTGTAATGGCCAAAATGGATACCAGAAAACCGATTTAGGGGTCGTTCATAAATTATGTATACAAAAAATGCCGATATTAGGACCCACCTACCCACCCCTATGTCAACTTTCGTCAACTTTTGGAGAAAGGACCCACCCACCCCAATAGTCGACGTCATCTAGCTGTTTTATTTTATTTTTTGTTTTAATGATGCCATTTTTAAATCTGGCCAGATATTAATTTTTAGGCTGTCTACATTTAAAAGCGAACTTAAAAACACTATATTATTAATCCATATCAAAATATAAGTACAAAATTTAATACAAATTTAATTTACATTTTTGACGTCCACTCAGTGATGAAGGACCCCCCAAGTGACACCTTATTGGTCAACTTTTGCCACTATGACCCACCCACCTTAACATACAAACGAAATTTATGAACGACCCCTTACATTAATTTTTTTTAAATGCATCAATGGCAATGTGCTCATTTTGGATATTTGTAATTTTAGTAATGTTGCCGTCAGGGGCCGTTCTGCTGCAAATTGGCGGGAATTACGCCATTTTTGAATATTTAGTCGTGGTGTAATAAAGTTATAGCTTTCAAAATAAAAGCAAAATAATTTAAAACTAATTTCTAAACAACATGAAAATCCACGTGAAGCATAACCATATACAACACATGCAGTAGACCTGGTTTTTAAATTGTATTTAAGTGATACGTATATTTTACCTAAATATCCTGTTATGATTGTGACTGGAATCTTAGAGGAAGATGCCAATACGAGCACTGGAATGTCTTCATCGGAGGAATCCATAGATTTTTAATGTTTTATAGGACAAAGATTTGTTCATACCAGGTTATTTACTGTACGCTAACTTTTTAAGCAGACGATTTACATTTCTTAATTTGCCAGATGTTGAACGAATTGCTCACTAGATGACGCCACTTAACTGCATGAATTGCAGCATGATTGCAGTCTAGCATTTTGGGTAATAATAATGGCCGCTTCCTTCCATTAGGTCTGCTTTCTTTGTTTTGATTCAAAATCATTTCATCTTCTTCGTTTTAGCTCATATTATTACTTAATTATGAAGCTAACATTAGAATTAATTCAACAAAGCCCACAATTTACCAACCCCGTGAGAGATCGGGAGCTTGATTTAAGAGGTATGTAACATTTGCATTGCTCATGTTCCAGGACTCAAAATTAATAAGCCTTGCAGTAGTTCAACATAACAATACCAGTACCGGTTGATTCGAAACCTAGTACCGTATACTTAAAGTATTGAGCTCACATAAGTTAATAAATAAACCACAATTGCTTTGTTTTAGGCCACAAGATACCGGTGATTGAGAATCTTGGAGCTACTTTGGTGAGATTTCTACCTTTGTGTACTCTGCCCTATATTCTGTTTTGTCCATTGCTCTTATTATATTTGAAATTATGTGAAAATATTTATTATAGGACCAATTCGATACAATCGACTTGTCAGATAACGATATTCGAAAACTAGACGGTTTTCCATTGCTAAATAGGCTCAAATGTTTACTTTTGAACAGCAATCGCATTACGTAAGCAGTTCAATGCAAATCCATGCATGCAGATGCCAGCTTTATAAAATGTTTTAAAATCGAAAGTTTGTGGAAATTTACGTGTTAAAAAGAGCATTTAATTTTATATATTTTCAGGCGAATAGTGGAAAACTTGGAAGAGTTCATACCAAACCTTGATAGTCTAATTTTAACAAATAACCTCATCCAAGAATTGGGCGATTTGGATCCATTAGTGACGTTAAAAAATCTTCGCACTGTTAGGTCAGTGAAGTTTCCACATGGCTTTGTTTGTCTATCGTTTGTTATCAGTATTTTATAAAAGTTTTTTTCTCTCGATTTTTCAGTTTATTACGAAATCCTGTAGCAGCCAAGAAGCACTACAGAGAATATGTTATCTACAAACTTCCACAGGTGTGCTTGCTGGATTTCAGGAAAATCAAAATGAAAGAAAGGGAAGCTGCTGAAACTCTGTTTAAAAGCAAGAAAGGAAAGCAGTTGGAAAAAGAAATCGCCAAAAAGGCTAAGACTTTCGTACCTGGCCAAGGAATACCTGAAGCAGTTGCTGCTGGACCAACACCGGATGAGCTTCAAGCCATAAAGGTAAACCGAAGCTAATTACCAAACTTTTGCGTTTAATTAGTTTTTATTACAATGATTTTTTTTTGTTGAATTGTAGGATGCTATTGCGAGAGCAAGTTCGTTGGAGGA
The DNA here is from genome assembly GCA_034700285.1 of Proteroiulus fuscus. Lineage (NCBI taxonomy): Eukaryota > Metazoa > Arthropoda > Diplopoda > Julida > Blaniulidae > Proteroiulus > Proteroiulus fuscus. The sequence goes on along the minus strand of JAQIXP010004764.1, from coordinate 2,151 downwards.
AATTGAAAGGTTGAATCAAATGTTAAAATCTGGACAAATTCCCGGAAAGGAAAACTCAATTCAGAAAACTGGTAAATTGGACTGTGTAGTAAATATTTTGTTAAATATAGTCCACTTTCTTAAAGTATTTATTCCATTCTGCACAGCTTTGGAAAGAGGGGAGGAGATCGAAGAAATGGATATTGGAAATGGACTGAATGGACAATAGGAACTTCACTGTCTTGACTGGCAAATCCTTTAATAATTTTAAAGGATTTCTTTTTTTTATTTTAAAAATTAATTCATTTTTCTTTTCTTTTTTTTAACGTTGTTGATGTAAGCAAATCACAGTTTGGTAAGTAAAGAATATTGATTGAACTTGAAACTTGGCATATTAAACTTGATAAGAACAGATACCTTTGTTTATTTTTAATGCGTAACAATAGCAGAAAGTATTGTTTGTAATTGTGGTTGAGAAGCGAAAGTTCATTTCAACAAATAAAAATACTTTTATTTCCAAGAATAATATTTTTTTTATTATAGGAAGAAGAAGAAGTTTACAAATAAACAATATAATTCTTTGGTATTTGGCATCTGAAGTTATTTTCCTTTCTTCACAACTAATTGACAATGTATACTTAGACTAATTTATCACTGTCCAATTTAGTTATTTCTTTCAGTCGCTGTACGTTTTGCTGCAAGGTAGCTTCGAGCGTAGAGTCAGGAGCCCTGCAATGTTGCAATAAATTTAATACTAGCTTGTTTACACTGAAAACATCACAGTTAGCTTTCATTCTGTTGACCAACCTGGCAACAAATGGTACTTTTCCAATATCAGTGTACAAGTTGAAGATGGATCCGATTAGAAAAGGTTGAGCCATAATTTCATTGGTGTTTGGTCTTCGGTTAGGATCCATGTGTAGCATATCGCCCAACAGTTGCTTAAATGCATTGCTGTACTGGTCATCAATGGGATCTGTATGCCCCCGCATTATTTTCAAAATTAGGGCTGGAATAGTCTTAAAAGGATTATAAAAAGTTAATAAACAAATCGAATAACCTGCAGAAAAGTTAAGAGACCTTTGTGGTTGAGTTACCTCTGCTTGAAATGCCTGTCTTAAGGCTGCCATTTCGTATAGAATACATCCCAGCGCCCAGATGTCACTCTTTTTGTTGTATGGCTTTCCTTCACAACGTTCTGGTGAAATGTAATTGGGGGTTCCAATGACCTGGAATTTATTTACTTAAGTAAATTAGGAAATCTTGATGAGCATTATCACATTTTATGTTAATTTTGGGTTATGCTAAACTTACGGTTGATGCCTTGCTTTTGCTGGTAAGAACTTTCGAGATTCCAAAATCACCGATTTTTAGAATGTTTTGATCGACGCTTAGAAAAATGTTTTGTGTTTTTAGATCACGGTGTAGAATTCCACTGGTGTGAATGTGGTGCAAGGCCAACACGAGTTGAGCAAATAAATGAAGAATTTCCTATGTTGGAAAAGAAAAGTTTGGCAATCTAATGGTTAGCAGCATATCATCACTTGTTATTTCTAAAATTAATTTTTCAATTTCGCACCTTTTCACCTAAAAGGTTATTCTTTCGTTGTTGCAGAAATTCCAATAATGTACCACCTGCAAAAAAGGTTTACTAATCTTTTTTATACTCGCATGAAGTTATACTAATTTCTCTTACCAGGCACATATTCCATTACTATTATAATGGCTTGTTCCTCTATAAAGCTTTCATAATATTCAACAATATTCGGGTGATTGAGCATCGATAACACCTCTCCTTCGTTTAACGTTGTCTGTCTCTCTTCCTGAGTAAAATTCTCGACTGGAATTTGTTTGATCACCACGGGTTTCTTATCGACTTTTCGCTCATACTGGTAAACGGTTCTTGAAGACAAGGAAAAAGGTTTTAAGAGTGTTGGCTTCATAAAAATTTACTGTAATATAATATCATCATGAGTTCTGCTGTTCAATCTGGAATTGTGCTAAACAAAATTATGTTAATCTGCTAGCTAACTTAAATGATAACCAGTCTTATAAAGGTGTAATAATGAATGTGGTACATAACCCAGTATCTATTATCAGGGTTCGATTTTGGCATTTTGAACTAGGGGGGTTGGACATTCCAGGCAGTGCAGCACCCCGAAATCCATTATT
>JAQIXP010004763.1:0-11154 GCA_034700285.1 Proteroiulus fuscus | reverse complement strand
ATAAATACATTAGTTGAATGTGAGAAGAAGATATATAAGGGAATCGTGTTTGGAAGGAGAGGGGGGGGGGGGGAAAGTAAAATCTAAGTTACAAAATCCTCATGTCCGCATGATGGTGTCATCAAATCATTCTCAATTGGCATTGATTAAAGAATAGCCAACATTGCCGGACATCAAATGAGCAGTAAACAATTTCGTCCTATGGAGACGGGAGAATTAAGGGGGGGGGTAAGATTTCATTCGCAGTCCCCATAAGGTCCTATTTGAAAGAAAAAAGAAGTTGGGGAGGGGGGGTATGTTTAAAAGAAGGGGGAAATTGAGCTGACTGCATGCATGGTCATTCCACCTTATCGCTTCCAAACTGCCTTATTTTTATTTAAGAAATCGTTTGAGGGAAACGGAGCGTGATGCTGGACGCCATGACTGGACACTGGTTTTATTAAGACAATTGACGTGCTGGTGGACACATCTTTATGGCCCAGAGTCGGTGCTTTGTACCCTCTCAAACGCTCATTTTATAATACCCTGCCACCCCCGAATCGGCGGGGGGAAAACAACCCCCGACTCGATATCATTGGGAATGATTCCAAATTGAACCATTAACAAGGAAAAGAACAGCCATAAAGTGGACGTTGGTGGACGTAATGTCCCAGTGGACATCCACCCCCCTGGAAGGGACCACCTCTGCTTCTGTATTGTGTGAAAGTTTAATTCACAATAGTTGATTGGTCTTCAATATCCGGTTTTATGGAATAACGCAGTTTCACTAACTGGATAACTCACTGACCACTATGGTTTTTTCCTATTGGGAAACAGTGGTCAGTATACTAAGGTTTTGTCCATAGTTGCATCTTGGCATGCAAATGGAATACATCTTTAATTATGCAAGAATGTTTACCTACAAGTTAGTGGCCAGGAAGAAAACTACACAGACTTTTCAGTTTTGTTTTAGATGGACTATAATTGACTGCCTGTAGTTCTACTTCTTGCCAATAGGTTGTTATTGTATAAGTTAAGCCTGTCTGACTTATTAATATATAATAGAGAAGCAATTTTTGGGTCAGTGTTAACCTTTAACACATGGTAAGTCAACAGTATTGCACCCCTGGAAAACTTATAGCGAAAGTTATTTGATTTATGTTGGCTTCACTTTTCGCTCTGGAAAAGTTAATATATTCATTCTGCCTTGAAATAAACAATATAGAGGGCGTTACTCATATAGCTGTAAAATGGCGCTTTTTCATAAAACTATTTTTTTCACATTTATGTTGTTTGTAACTAATTGATTCCAATAATTTTTGACTTGGGCCTGCCACCTAGCGCCAGTTTTTGTTTTGATCATTTGTAGGTGCCTTCCATGGAGGCTTCTATTGGCTGTCTCTCGCTGATGCATGTATGGCAAACTGATTACAGGTTAGGATTCATCTGGTGGGGGTACCCTCCCACCTCCCCCTCCCTCTCAAGAAGGGCTCTAAAGAGCGAAAAGCTCGTAGGCCGGTAGGGGAATTAAAAACAAACAAACTAACAAACTGTATACAGGTTAGGATTCATCTACTTGTAAAACCCAAACCTACAGGTAATAAGTTAGGATATTTGCAGAAGACGAATCCTAACCTACAGTTTGTCAGTTGCCTCAGAGAGCCAATGGAAGCCTCTATCATGGATGGCAACTGCAAACGATCAAAATAAAACTGACGCTAGGTGGCAGACTTAAATTTTCATTCTTTTAGTCATTTTTATTGTCATTTTCGTTACAAGATAAGACGCTCCATTTAATAGACCCACTACTATAGTTTTAATACTGCATAACTACTCAGAAAATAAAAAAAAATTTAAAATCTGTCTATACCAAATAGGCTACTGAAACAAACCTGTCTATATGTTCAAAATTGTGAATGCTCCTGTCTATAGATGCTATTATATTTGAAGTGGTCCTTTGTTCAATACATGATAGGATGACGTACCCTGGAATGTGCGTCAAATTCCTTACCGGTTGCAATTTACATTATTATTCCCTGTGGCGTTATACTTATCAATTGATAAGTAATACTTCTTAGTTCTCTTGACTTTCACTTACTTTGTTTATTGTTTTGGGGAATAATTAAGGACCATCTTTATTCAATTCGCACAACTATTGCAAGAGATCATAACAGGTTGAAGTCAGTTTTTGGGAGTTTGTACTGATATTGCATGGGTTTTCATCATGTTGTGCAAATTCACATGGAAATACCAAAATGCACCCTCTATAACCCTCAATTGTTTGACCCCAAAAATTACCAGAAAAACTAATTCTGACCAGTTTAACTATACATGTTCTGTAGATGATTCTGGAAACATGAACATTGTTATATATAAGAATCTTAAACCTATAGGTTTTTTTTCCTAAATTGGAGGTTAATTTACTGTTAATTTGGATTTGCATTATACGCCTAATAAACAAGATTGTTTAGAAAGCGTTAAAAAGCTAATGAAATATTTGCCAATGTAGAGTTGTTCTTTTACGTGCCAAAGTGAAATGAATTTAGTGGCTTCTTGAGAAGTGCATCAGTGGGATGATGATGACTGTATCGCAATGTGTGGTTGAGTGAGTGGACAGTGTCCAGCGTAATGAACGAGATGAGCAATTAAGTGTATGGCACTAAAAAAAGGAACGTAAAACGTATGGAGCTGGCAGCATTATTGTTGATTATGAAGGCAAGGGGAGTATGTGTTGATGGTCATTTAAAGGAGTGGGAGAGAGAAGTCCAAGGGCCGGATGTTGTGGTCAGTTTGTGGTTGACCACTGTCCGCGCAAAAAAGAGATTCAAAGAATCAGAAGATGTTTGTGTATATAAAGAAGTCAGTTTAATTGTTACAGAAACCGCAAATTAACTATGGAGCGTGGGACCCGTACCACAACTGGACTGGACATACAGGAATTTGAAAATTAGCCCCCCCTCTAGCTGCGTAACTAATGCTTGACCACCCGTCTGGGTCTTGCTTTTAATAAAGTGAGTGACAAAAGATGGCCCACTTTTATTTTCATAAACACTAACCGGAATGATTCAGGTCGAAACACCTGGACTTAATTTGCTTTTACGCCTGCTTTTCTATTTTGGATGCCAGTGGTCAGTTTGTGGTCAGTTGGACAATAGATGTTTTTGGGGAAAAAAAATAGAAATGCGTTCAAGGGGGATTGAAATGTGGTAAAGCTCATCCCTCCAAATACTTGTATTTGTTTCGGTTTTTTCTCAGAAATTACCGTAGGCTTTACCTGTACAATGTACATGACCCAGAAATATGTCAGTAAACTATAAGGTAAAAATCAAAATATAGTAGTCTTTTAAAGTTTTGAAAATTGAAATGTTAAAAAATAATTTTAATATTATTTTTCATGCAAAAAACAGCTATATGTGTAAATGATATGTGGACTTCAAATTATGTAATGCAATTTTGGCCAAAAAAGTGCTAATTCCCAGTTTTTAGTAATGATTTGTAATAACAGCTTGAAAAATCTTGAAATGTCAGGGAATTTGAATGACCATGGAAAATTACTTCCATAATGTACCATTTGACCAAATTAAACACAGTTTTCGGCCATTTTAGTACATGGGTCATTTAGTATTCATCCTATAGATGGCGCCGGAAGGCTATGGCAAATAACATGTGGCTGCCATTTTAGTATAGACTAAACTGTAGTTGAAATCAATTTATCACAGATGGCGCTTTACTTTTGAAAGAAGAGTACCATGCATGGATGCTTTTAAACCTATAGGTTTTACACATTTCTGTAGTTATAGGCAAAGGAAAGTTAATAATTCATATTATAAATTTAAAAAAAAATAGTTAATAAAACCCGTTTTTAAATATTTTTGTTCAATAAAAGGGAAAATGAACACAATAATTGGCATGATTAATGTACGGGATTTCTATTTGTTGATTATTTTGTAGGCCTACACTAAGTTTAAAAAAAAAAAAAAATTATGCTTTAGTGGAATTATTAAACCAAGTGATTTTTTTCATATTTGTTTTCAATTGTGTACCATGAAAATAATGTTTTAAAATCCACTAATAGTGTATTGTACCCGTGGTAATTTTTAATTAAATAGTGCTTTCGTGGGAACCTGTATGACCTAAACAAGTAAAAAGCATTAAAAGTTTAGGGCAATCTTTCAATTCTCAAACTAAAGTTTATCAGTGTGGAAAATGTATGCAATTCTTTGAAAATGTCCATATACCGCTTTATCTAAATCAAAGGTTTTTTTTTTCTTTTTTCTTGATAAAGTTTATTTATTGATATTTGATTTGCAATTATTTCAGGATGATGGGGTCATTATGATGAATTCGGAAGGGGAAAATGAAGGTGTAATTAATCTGTCCACCAATCAGAGAAGCTCTTCCAGCACCCCCAACGGCAAAGATTCCGATTCGGACGATATATTGGATCAGGTAAGATTCCTGTAACTTTATGCTTTATTATTTTTAGTATATATTTTCTCGAAAATTTCTTTGAAAAAAAACATGATAGTAGGCCTAATCTGTCATCTGTTGATATTATCTCTAAATTCCACGCAAATGATGCGCCCAAAATAATGGCAAAATTGCCATTGTAGACCTACCATACATTTCCAAAAACGCCCATCTCGAATTTAGACCCAGGTATTTAAATAGCAAATATTTTAAATTATCGCCCAGTTTCAAAAGACCGCCCTCCAAAGACGCTTCCTAAAGGTTGTTTCCTAAATAAAACTTCCGCTAATTAACATTTGAATTAAAATTAGGATATGTTCCTAAATTATTATTATTATTATTTACGCGCATCTCCAAATATCGCCCACCCCTGAAAACAAAAACCGTGAAAGATCGCCAGGGCTATTTCTAGACAATTTCCGGTATCTGTCCTATATTTAGACAAATATTTATATCATATAGGCCTTATGTTTATAAATATCACATGAATTGAATGCATCATATTAAAGTTGGGGTCATTTTCACCTTTTTCGAATGTTGAACTCACCCTATGAGACCTATGCCATGACTAGGCTGCATTGAACGCTTTAGTGCCCATGAAAGTGTATATATTGGTAGCCATTTTTGTGCAAATGTCAAAATCTTACTATGGGCGTTGGGGCATATGGACAGCAGATGAGCCCCAGGATGTGTGTGTATGGATGGGGGGGGGGGGTTGTAATTCGAGTTTGTGTTGGTCAAGAGAAGTGGGGTTGAAAGGGTAATTATGACCGAATAAGCCCCAAGATGCAAAATGGCCGCGCACTGAAGAGCCATTGGCGCTTAGGGTTAAATGGCAGGAGGTGGTGTCAGAAATGGAGAATGCATGTCGGATGGAAAGAGGTCAATCCACTGGACCCTATGGGTCAATCACATTCTCGTGGAAACCCTTTTTTTCAACTACTGTGAAACCACAAATAGGCCACGCCATTATCCCCCTCCTTGTCTTTTTTTAACCCCCTCTTTTTGTGTCACCTTCAACTGGACCTTTTTGGTCAGGGGCCCTCATTTGCGGTCACTCCCAACAATCAAAGCGGTCAGTTGGAAAGGAAAACATTGTTGTTGATACTTGGCTTCTTAACCCCTTACTTTTTTTGAGTTTGTTTCTTTTGATGTTTTACCCCCTCTTCAAGTCATCTTTGAATTGAGTTGAGGACTTGTGCTTGCATTTCCTAAACATTTGGAATTGTATTAAGAGCCATATTATTATGCTAGTATAGTAAACGATAACTATTGTAACTAACTATATTTAAGATATTTTTTCGAGCTAAATGACATCGAAAACTGGCACTTAAATTGTTTTTTCATTAAGCAAATAGTAAAGGATACTTACTACTTTGCATATTGAAAAAGTCTTCAAACTTTTTATCTTATAATAAGTATACTTTCTTACAAAATAAGTTGTTACTTTCTCAATGGACCATTGCTTCAAGTATTTAAATTAGGCAATAATGGTTTACTAATGACGTTATAAAAGATTAGGCCTTGGTAAACAATATATAGCGGAAAAACATTTGACGTATATTTTGGCGTTATGACCGTGTAACTGTTTGGTTAAATGGTTTGAAGCTGAAGCGTTTTTGCGATAACTACTGCTTTTTGATGTGCAGGATCACGTACAGTGCTAGGCAACAAAAAGGATGCTAAATGGGTTAGTAACTCTATTTGTATATAATCTACCTAAATAGGTAGAGTACCAAATGAAATCACAGAGAAATATTAGGAGTATATGGCGTTTTTGCGGTTGGGTTTATAACATGTAGGCCTATGATGTAGTTAAGGGCCTCTTGGAAACTGGATCACAAAAGCAAGACCAATATGTGTCTATTACATAATTATTTGCCCAACTATTAAAATTTTTGAATGCAAGCTTCATGATTATGAAATAACTATAGTGAAAAGAAAGTATTAGAGATTGCCAGATAATATAATATCATGGCTAAAACCTGCGGCAGATAATTATTTAAGCCAAATTAGGTTGAGACTGAGTAACGTATAAAGTTTCTAGAAGTGTTTTGTTCTAAAATACATGTAATAGTATATGATATTTCTAAGAAATTTAAAAAAAAAATCCTGAAAGTTAATCTATGAAAAAAATTGTTTAAATATTATTTGTACCATTGTTTTATAAAATCATTATATTCTGACCATATTTTTAAAACGAGTTTTTAGAGCTTGTTGTATACCGAGTTATTCCTAAGTAACTGAACATATATAGAACCCCTGAAACATAGCTTTCCTCACGGCTGGTGTGTTGCGGGAAAGGTAGGTTTCAGGAGATTGTTTTACAAATTGTTCCAAATAAAAACAAAACTAAATAGTAGATTAAAATGATTTACATGACAGATACCGTTTTTATTTGGTATATCCTGTGAAGCTTTTTAAAACAATTTTTACAATTAAAATTCTGAAACATAGCTTTCCTCATAACACGCCAGCCGTGGGGAAAGCTACATTTCAGGGGTTCTATGGTCAGTTACTTATGAATTACCCGGTATATTCACTGTATTGGAAAGAATGTCTGAAGTATGAGTATCCAATTAGATTAAAATAATGCTAAGATTATATACCGTGTGCAAGTAGGCCTACAAGTTTTAAAGCAATGCATAAAATCATCAAGTATTAAGCCAAGATTGAGTACAAATGTTAATAACCCAATAATATTACAAGTGGCAAGTTCTCCAAAAGTTTGGGGAAAGTATGTAGGCCTATTGGTCAGGGAATTCTGCCATAAATTGAGGGTGAAAGTCAAGATGCAAAATGACACTCACGAGGGCATCAAAGTCTTCCTTGCATGGAATTTGTGAAATGCTGGATTTATTCGTATTAATCTTTTAGTATATTCTCATAGAAAATTATAAATTTAAACCGTATAGTAATAAGCTCTTATAATTTGAAAGAAAAATGGTTTATAACAAATTTATCATAACTTGTATGCAGCCATTAATTAAACACAGACTTAGATTAGTGCAATTTAATAAGTATTTTCTAACCAATCACAAGTTCTAAAAAAAGTTTCTGAAAATGTATAATATCGGCCAGGGCATTCCATGTAGGCCTAAATGCCGCGTGACGAAATTGTTGTTCAGAAATGGAACTCAATAATGCACGTGCCGATTGCATTTGATTTGCTGGCATGTGCACGTGCATTTAAGCCCATTTTTGAACAGAAGTGACGTCGGGAGAATCTAACGTTAAACTTTTGGAAGAAGTGAAAAAACTGATCCAAACCATTGTTTAAAAAGTGCATTTGTGTTGCTTCGGCTGCATGGGGTAGTGGTTGTGTGGATGTATATAGTATATAGTAGTTGTGGCACACACACACACACACACACACAATAATAAAAAAATGCTAAACAAGCGCCGCCTGGTGGTGTCTCCCCCCTTTTTTCTCTCTCCTCTACCCTTCCTTCCTTCCTTCTGTTGCTACTTGTTTAGATTAGCTGCTGTAAAGAACAGTAAGCATTTGAACACAACACAAGCAACGTGTGTGTTGCGCAAGGTGGTCGATGTTGTACCGTTCGCGCCAAGGAGGGAAAATCCCGACGCAGCATCCGCCACGTGCTTCCTCTTCAGCATCTCGCGCGGGTGCGGAGTATAGGACCGGCCGGGGGGTCTGGCCTCTGACCCCTTTGACCCTTTGCGCTCTTTGACCTCCCTCCCACCCATCCAATGGACTTTGGCCACCAGCGGGGGCAATTAGCCGCCAGCCGATTAATGCTAATGAGGGATGACGTCACCGGGTGTGAGAATGTGTGCGAGAAAGGCGGTTAACTGGAGCGCCGCCCCTCCTTTCTTATTCCTCCTCCTCCTCCTCATCATCATCAGGCCTCATCATCATCATCACCATCATCTCTAGTGCGATTTGAATGGCATATTCAACGGGGGTTCTCCTCCACCCCCACCCCTGGTGGTCAATGCGCATACTAAGCATCGGATGTAGACAAGGTAGGAGACACCCTCTGGGGGACGAGGGGGGGTATTTAAGGAGCCGTTAATTTTGAACGGACTTAGTTTTTGATTGCAATATAAGATTAACTAACTTATATCATATAGAGTTAGCCAGTTTAAGTTTTGATAAGATAGTTTTGGATGACGTCATGTAGGGCCCCCCCTTGGTGACGACATTTTTTGTCTGCCTGCTTTTTTTTCACCAATCAAAACCCAGTAGTTAGCAATGTCCCGTTGGTGAATGTGTATGCAAATGGTTGCCTATACGGTGTAAAAATTGTTCACATTTGCTAAAACTTTTGAAGTTTTTGTACACTAAAGTGAGTGAAAAACATTAGTAGTTTATAAAATTATTTGGGGGGAAAATGTTCGTACATAAATGATGCATAGGCTACCAGTAGGGCCTACTAAAACTGAAGTTTGATTTTTTTTAAATGATTTACGAATCCCTTTTGTCAGTATAGTTATTGTAAGTTATAGGTCTAATGCATTAATTTATCTTTGTAGTATAACAAATGTCTGAGCCTTAAATTTCATGGAAAAGTTTTTGGGAAATTATTTGTTGAAGAGATAAAAGTATATAGGTTGTTTATTTGCAAAAGTAACTTCTTGAAACAAAAGCTTAAACCTTGTCTGTTGTAAAATTGAGGAATTGAGTTACTTTTTTGAAACTTTTCTTTAATTTGACTAAGTTTTTGGATATTTTATTTTTGCGTTTTAATTTTGGTTTAATTATCACAAAATATCGTTTTTATAAAAAAAATTGGTTATGAGTTGTTGTACAAGTTGGTATTTACGTGTTACTGAATGATACAATATGGATAATATCAAGAAAAATGTTATAAGACATCATGTTATGTAACTTCTTTCTTGCTTAATTTTTTGTAAAAAAAGTTGTATAACTTTGCTACATAACACGTTTTGTGATATAGTGTGGACGCAAGTGTTTACTTGCATGCATGCATGGGCTCTTAAATTTTTCATCGGAAATTTCTTTTGCCTCGCTTAAAATTTTTCACATGAATTTTAATAAAGTTTCCATTTGCATTTAGGCTTACTGCTTAAATTTAATTTTTATGGCCCAAAAATTGCTCGAAATTTTCATAAAGTATAAGCCTTATTATAGTAACTTTTAAGGGGGAAATTAAATAAGATTTAGGCTTAATGTATGTATATACTATACTTGCCCTTATATACTTAAGTAACTTTGGAACTAAAATTCTAAGTACTTTCATTGATATTTCAAATTGTGAGTAAAAGTTTCGGTAACTTTTTGAAGGAAACTTTCTAATCGATTCCTAAATTTTCTGTTAATTTATAAAGAGCATTAGGATTTTAATGCTCGCATTTGTTGTTCAAAAAATATCAGTGTTTTTATGTTGATAAAGTATACGGCATCCATAACCCTTCGTTTTTTTGTCCTCTACTCGCAGCCATTATCCCCTTGTTTATTTATTTTTTTTCTGCCTTCAATGTTTTCTTAATATCCTGAGCTGGTGTTGTTAAGACTATGAGAAAAAAATTGAGGGGGGACCGGGCGGTGGGGTGAGTGGGGTTATATCGAGAAACAATGGGGGTATGTGCGCGTGTAAAATAAGGGGTAAATGATGAGAAAGCTAGGGGGGTTGAATGGCGAATATGGCAAATGTGTGCAAACAAGCTTTAGAATTTTCTCTATCGTCAAGATGCAGATGTGTCTGGCGGGATATTTGCCCTGGCACGCTGTTCCCATAGTTACTGCAAACAATGTGTGTGGGGGTGCAACTCAGAGGGGTAAAAAGAAACGCCAGGAGAAAACAGGGGGTAAAACCACTTGCGAGACAAACCATTTCCTATACACGACTAAACTGTTTTAATTCCTATAAGCAGCAAAAAATAAATGCATGGCTGGGATTGGAAAAGTTGGATGCATATACTCACAGCAACTTGAATGAACCAATGGGGAGCCTTGGAATTGACATCAAAATAACAACAAAATACACGTGGTTAGTGCTAAAATTACAAAATGTTTTGCTAAACGAAACTTTAAAACTAGTTGGCAGCAGTCCAATTTGAGTCCCAAAACGATGAAACTTGAAGTTAGGATGCAAAATTAATTTTTAAGGAATAGGATTACATTTCTCTGAAAATGAATTTTGTAATTTCAGGGTAACGACTTTCTGGAAAGTCAGTAAATGTCAGGGATTTTGTAAATGTGTCAGTACAATTTGAAATATTTATGAAAATGTCAGGGATATTATTGCCTGTCATATCAAGCATCACTGCAAATCATATTTTTAAACCATATGTTAGGACCCATTTTGAAGAAGAGGATATATCGAACAGTAGAAATGCCAGTTAAATAAAAAAAAAAAAGTTCTATCTAAATGAAAAGTTGCATGCTAAAAGTACTTTTTAGCTTGAATAAATAAATTTCATTTCTATAAATGATGGGGTTTTAATGAAATCTTAAAAATGGCAGGGAAATAAAATGAAAAATGTCAGGGATATTACAGGGGAAATGTCAGTAAAAGTCAGGGATATGAAAAATGAAATTTTGAGTGGCAACCCTGAATTTGGACAAGTGCAAACTTTTTGAAACTTTCGTTATTAAACTATATATATATATTTTTTAATATTCCTTCCTCGTGAATTAGAATGTTTTAAGGGGGCTGTCCACACTTTTAAAAAATGCATGCTCCTATGGGAATCTCCATGTTAACTAACGGTACATAT
>JAQIXP010004762.1:0-11157 GCA_034700285.1 Proteroiulus fuscus | reverse complement strand
GGCTCACAGGGCAGATAAACAAAAAAATCATGCATAACGTTTTAGTAAATGTAATTGTCCTTCATAAAAATCAAACCTCATAAATTTATGTTTAGCCAATATTGAGAAATTTTAATTTTCATTTAACATGGAAATTTCCATAGGAGCATGCATGCTCTGAAAAGTGTGGACAGCCCCCTGAACAATGCGTTTTTGTCACAAAAAAAATATAATTTAAAGTGCCTATAAATTCAAAGTATTAACAGTGATTTAATTGCACAAATTTATCATCATTATTTTGTTTCATAAAATATTAGAGCACTTCCTCTTGCATTACATGATGACGTAATTAGACACCTCCCCTTCCTCTTCCCCCCGTTTGGGTTTTCGTAATATGTGAAGGATCCCTGGTTCGTGTTATCTGACAGTGCTTGAAAAATGGCATTGCAATGGTTAGTTTGGTTCTAAGATCATGTGTGCTAAAAATCAGGAATTAAATTGACATCAGAAAAATGGAAAATATTTCAATTGATGGAAACTGACCAATGGGGACCCCCTCTTCCATCCCATACGTCCATTGTACATTTTGAGAACATAACTATCCATCTAGCTGTAGAGCTTTATTTTGTGAGTTTTATTTATTGCTTATGGATGGACGGCCAGCCTGGGATGGATGAATAATTGAAGGGGATGAAAAAAAAGGAGCAAAAATTTCGGGGGTAACCCCCCCTTTTGTGCAGGCTTTTCTATTTGAAAACAACACTCGGGAGAGATGCTAAATCATGCAAACTTCAATGAGTGACACTAATCACCTAGCACTAAATTTTCACACCTCAAATGGGACTGAGCCACAACAAGAAGCGAAAAATGCATTCAAATGCACATTCAAGCAGCGAATGGTTTATAGTTTTGGGAAAGTTTGTGATGGGACACACAAAACAAAAATCTGGTATATAACTCATTTGTGACAAGTCAAACATTTGGGGAAAGTTGCCTTTCAATGCATAACATAATTCATGAATCTAATATTATTGAGGGGAAGATAGAGAGCTACATAAATTACATGATAAGGTTATAGGATTAGTTTTTATTTTTAACCTTCCATACTGCATTTTTCTGTTAAACAATGAGTGCTTATGCATTAACTCTGTTTAATGTAATATATAATATGACAGGCCTGGCCGAATGGATTATTAATACGTTTTTTTCTATGCGTTTTATTAGGGTTTTTTTTGGATGAAAAGTAATGGTAATCCTGATACCCCATTCACATGAGCTGGTATCATGATTACTAACAAACCATACTTTGATAAGATCAACCTAAAATAAACGTTTAGAAATGGATATTATGTTGAAAAAAGGCATTTTCCAAAATTTTTTAACCATGTTCTGTCTAGGTAGTTGATAAAATATGAAAAAGTTTCAATATTTTTAATTGAGCAGTAGAGGATAACGTCATCAGGCAGCACTTGCTCTTTATGAAAGATTTCACACACATAATCAGTCAGAGACGCCAAAAGATGTTCCCATGCATGATTTAAGGCGCTGCCTCATGACGTCTTTTGCAGCATCATAGCAAACTCTTATTTTGTGCATTTTTTTAAAAATTAAATTACAAGACTGGACATGGTTGGGAAATTTTGGGGAATGCATTTCTCTCACTGTCTTTGTCCTTTGATAAAAAAGATTTTTTAAGCGGTTGCTATTGGTTGCTTATGCCATTAGAAAAGTATGTGCAATCCCAGAATGCAACAGTCCCACAATGCATCAGTCAGTTATACCTTTTAACCATGCAAGTTTCTAGAACTTTTGTAGCAGCATTGCTACTAACTTAAGTCATATGATTTAAGTTATTGATCTTGATTTGCTTAACCACTTGCAATCACATGACAAATATTATTACCGTGATCAACTTTCTACATAAGGATCAAACATTTAGGTTGGTGTTGCTGCTGACAACGATGCAATATTTATTTACTTGATAATCCTGGTTTTCTATTTATATTTTTTGTTAGGGTAAACAAATACTTGAAATATATTTTTTTTTCTATAAATTTTTCATTTCTTGTAAGCCATAGTTAATGACTTATTTTTGGTGGCCAAATGTATTTGCTAAAGTTAGTCAGAGGGGTTTGAGCAAATATTCCTTGTAAATTCTTGTAATAATAAGGAAATCTGGATTGGATATAGGTTTAGGAAAGTCAGGGAAAAGCACCCACATTTTTCTATTATCCCCAGTGTAAATGGCAGGATCTTAATTGCTGAGCTTAAAAATAAGCTATAAAGTTTAGGTAATTATTACGATATTGATATGCTATTATTTTCAAATCTAATTTAAAAGGGGGGAAGTTGGTAAATTTTTGTAATGAAAATTAAATATTGTCAAGGGAAATGGACAGAGACTGAGGTCAAGGAATGCCAGGGAAATCAGCATCACGATTTAAAAAAAATTAATTTCAGACCGAAAGTTATGCCAAATTCATACTCTACGCCCATACGATAAATCAGAGTACGGAAATTTTTTTATAGTTTCGTTTAACTTTTTATATTTAGTATAGTTTTTTTATATTTATTTTTTGTAACAGGAGTATAGACCCACATATAGTTTATTCGTGGCATAAAATTCCGGGCATACATATACACGGTGGCCGTAAATTTATTTCTCTTCTCATTCTATCTTTTCCTATTTAGAAAACTGTAAACTTATCTCAACAAACAGCCGAAATAAGGTTTAAAATTGTCTAGAGAGAGAAAATATAAAGTGTCTTAATGTGGAGGTGAAGTGAAAGGGCCATTAGACTATAGTCGCAGTATTAACATATAAAATGCGTACGAAATCTAATGCAAGTCTTTTATGTTTAATACAACGTCTACAATGCATATTTAGAGGGGGGTTGGGGGTGGGAGGGGATGGGGGTGGAGTCTGTGTTTTGGAGGGGGGAATCCAATGGATAGATGGATGGATGGATGGATGGATTGTAATGTATGTGCCTAGCAAAAGTAGGCGCGTGTGAGTGAATGCTACGTTAACTTCTCCCAACAGGAGTTAAACAGTCTTTTCAAACAATCTGGGAATTTATTGCTATTTAACTCAAGCCAGTTTAAATGTTCTTTAAAATTCCCAGCATAATTGCCGTTGCTTAGAGACAAGCGCCGTAACTGCCAACGTTGCCTGGTAACACACTCTTTAGGTGTTGTTCAATCCACGCAGGACACCTTTTTCAGTGGTGACAGTTATAGCCCTGGATTTATGATTTCATTAGACAGTCAGATTGTGCTTGCCTCATTCTGAGGTATTTAAATCCGACGAAATTGCTCAGCCTTATATATATGTGTGTGTGTGTATTCAGTTTCTCTATTTTCTCACATTCACTCTTTCATCTTTTCCTTTGCAATTCATCCGCAGTATAGTAGTTAGTGCATGGAGACGCCGAAAGGAAAAGTTGCACTTTTTGAGAAATGCCTTTTTGCAACCCCTTTTGAATGTCGTTTAATTTTATTTGGCTTTTTACATACTCGTTTGCAATGGCGTAATTATTTTTTAGTTGAATTGTCTGCGTGCTGATTCTTATTTTGATGGGAAAAGGGGAATGGGGGACGTCCATTAATGATGTCTTACTTTGGAAGGAGGAGGGAAGGTACTGGACTGGGACGGAATTAATGGGGAGGGGCTATCCCGTGGGCGTGGCAGGATCGAAACACGTTACTATAATCAATGTGTGAAATGTAGATCACTATGACAAAGTAGCAGATGAAAAGTTGAAATCCTTAATAGAGCTTTAATGTTACAAATGACCTCAAAAAATGTTTTCCATTTGCGTCACTAAGTGGCGCTACATTACGCACATTTAATTTCAACGTGTATAAAGTACATCACTATGACAAAGTCAAGACAAAGTAACTGAAAAAATCCCTAAAAAAAATCTGATATGCTAAAAATGACAACAAAAAATGTTTTCAATTTGGAGTCACTAAGTGGCGCCACATTACGCACGTTCCATTTCAACGTGCACGTATAAAGTAAATAACTATGACAAAGTCAGTCAGGACAAAGTAACAGAAAAAATGCCTAAAAAATCCGATATCCCTATGTAGGCTATATATAGCTTTGATGCTACAAATGACAACAAAAAATATTTTCAATTTTGAGTCACTAAGTGGCGCTACGTAGCGCACATTCAATTCCATTGTAACTATCAACGTGTAAAAAGTAAATCACTATATGACAAAGTCAAGACAAAGTAACAAAAAATCCCCCAAAATATTTGATATCCCTATAGAGCTTTGATGCTACAAATGACAACAAAAAATGTTTTCAATTTTGAGTCACTAATTGCTACAAACATTGCTACAGCCAACGTGTAAAAAGTAAATCACCATGACAAGGTAACAGAAAGTACAAATGCCAAAAAATATGAACTTGCTATAGAGCACTAATGCTGTAATGTCGACAAAAAATGTTTTCAACTTAAGCCACTACGTGGCGCTACACAACGCAAATTCAATTCCATTGCTTATGGCAAAGTGTGACAAGTAATATAAGTCATAATGACAGAGTAACACAAAGGAATTTGAAATCCATCAAATGCTAAACATCATACCACATGCATGACAAAAAAAAATATTTTTAACTTAAACCACTAAGTGGCGCCACATAACACATTGAATTCCATTGCTGCAATCAACGTATATATATATAAAGTAAATCACTATGACAAAGTTGTAGAAAAAATGCTAAAAAAAGTATAGAGCTCAGATGCTACAAATGACAACAAAAAATGTTTTCAAATTTGAGTCACTAAGTGGCGCCACATAACACACATTGAATTCCATTGCTGCAATCAATGTATATATATATAAAGTAAATCACTATGACAAAGTAGGCCTAATAGAAAAAAATGCCAAAAAAGTATAGAGCTCTGATGTTGCAAATGACAACAAAAAATATTTTCAATTTCAGTCACTAAATGGCACCACATGTCAATTGCACGCCATTGGAAAAAGGTCAGATTTGGAAATAATTCTATGACAGATCTTTATGTAAATTGGGGAATTTTTGACTTGGAATTAATTATGTTTTAATGGACAAATTGCTGACTTGATCCTCAAGGTTCAGGTGATATTTTCTTAAGTCTTCCGGATAAGAGAAATTGAACACCCTAAATAGTGGGCGGATGTTTTTTTTACATGCATTTTTGAGTCACTCCTATAGTTGTCTTTTCATTGTTTTTTAATGGGAATGGAGGAAGAAGACAGGTAGTTGTCTTAAGTTGTCTTAAGGGGGAATTTTTTGAATGCTCTTCTGATGTTACAAGGTGGCAAATTTGCTCAGTCACTACAGGGACCACCAAACTAGCATCAATTTTTATTCATTTTTGTTCATTGGAGACCCCTCTTGATGCCGCCTTCTTAAAACGATGATGTTGCAGGTTGAACTATAAATGGATTAATACGTACAACCACCCCCCAACACCCCCTCACCCCTTCACCCCGTATAAACTGGCGAAAATTGAAGCACCAACTATGCATTTAAGTAGGCAAATATGTGCCAAGAGGGTCTATGGCCACTTTTATGAATCCAGAAAATTTGCTGAAAATGTGCAAAAAGAAGTCTCAGTTTAAGGAAAGTTATTTTTAAATGTAAGGAGAATTAATGGGGATATCAAAAATCGAAATGTTAATTATAAAAGACTTGTTATTAATGAGAAATAAAATATTCAAGCTGGTGAGAATAACATTAACTATCACGAATTGGCTAAATGTGTCGGCCATCTTAGGAATCTAAAGGCTGGAAAGTTTTCTGCAGAAATTCAGTATTGAAACGCAATTTCTGCAGTTTATTTTTTTATGGGAGAGCATTACATACTATAGGTCCAAATGGTTTTGTCCAAATTTCAAACGTGAACTTAAAGGGAAAGTCCCACTTTGAAAGCAGTGGGTTGCATGTAGGAGGAAGAGCATGAATAATTGAGAAAGGAATGGAAATTGTGATTTGATTTGAGCCTACCATTCATTAAATAAAATGTCCTGAATATATTGATTTGGATAAAAATATAACGCCAAAATTGGCGCCATTTTACTGGCAGTAGGTAACGCCCTCTACTGGATAAAAGGCATCAGCTCTCATGAACTACGTAAACATGCATGTCTTATATTTGGCGCCACCAACTTACAGTTCTGCTGAAATATATGGAAAAATGGCGCCTATAACATATGGAAACTGCTGCAATTATTATTGTCACAACCAATCATACCTAATAAATGTGAACAACTTAAATATCACTTGTTACAAAGTGGGACTTTCCCTTTAAATATTCTTAAGCAACTATATGTAAAACTTAAAATCTTTACACGGTTTTTTTTAAACTTCTATAAAGGACAACCAAAAAAGTTAGCTTTTTCGGGAAAATAACACTAATAGTGTTAAAATGCCGAAACCAAGCTAAAGATGTTTAAATGTTAACTGATCCACGAGATGGCGCCACTTACTGCTCATGCGCAGTGTGTAGGGATTTTTTAATGAGTTTGGATTTTTCTACAAGCATTTACAATGAGGTTAAAATATTTTTTGTAATATATTATCTGCAGTATTTCTACGCGCTGATTTATAATTTTAATATCAGTATTTTTTTATTTTGTTGTTATATTCAAGTGGGAGTTACACTGTCACCGATGCATGGCGCATCCTGCCATGTCAGCAAAGCTTTTATGAATGGTCTTCTCCACTTTCAGTATCGAAGTCATAAATTCCGAATTATTTTACACTAAACTGGATAATTTACTGGTTATAAATATATGCATATTTTTAATGTAATGAAGCTTTTTTTTTTCTCCCTTCTCATAACGTGCTTTTTTTCTAATCTGAAGAGTGGAAATCTCAATGTTGTTTCTATTGGAAAAAATTATATGATTTCACCATTAAATATAAGAGTTGATGGGGGATTGAGGGGGAGGGGAGGGGATAAGTTGCTAGCATTGGATCCAAGTAGGGATTAGGGGGTGGGCCACACTGGTAATGGGAACAATAGCTTAAAAAGTGAGTCCTATTATTACGAGCTAACATCTATAGACATACTCTTCTTCTCCTTTTCTCTCTTTTCTCAAATCTTAACTTGAAACACTTCATCTCTTTGACAGAAGTAACCCATTTTGGATCATAAAAATGAATTTTTAACCAGCTGCAAAGCTTTTATATAGACGATCCTTTGCTAGTTTTGAAAGCTATGATATTAAACACTCACCCCCCATGTTCCTGCATATTCTGTGCTACAAGAGGGATTTTCCCCCTCATTTTTCTGTAGCATCTCTCTTCCACTTTGTAAACCTCTCTTATGCCACAGCCCAATCACTCGCACTATTTACTTGAGTGTAATAGAATGAACATTTATTTTGTAATATTATATAGCTTATAGTTGAACACGCAGTTTCTCCCCCCTTTTTTTTCTCTATATCCATAACATATCGCCACTTTGCAACTGTTATATTATGAAGGTTTAGTAGCTGGGGAACGTAGGGTAGGGTTCAGAACATCCTGGAAAGTCAGGGAAATAAAATTGGGCAGGGAATTAACTCACAGGCTTAGGATTTTATTACTATTTTAACATTTTCTGCAAATAAAGTAGATATTTTTATAAATGGGATGTAACCTTACGTGTATATCATGGAGTGATTGATCCCTTGGTTGGTTGTAACCCATGACTCGCTCTGTAAACTAACAAGGGCCCCATCATGTTTTCAGGATTTCTTGAGTTTAATGTTTGATAAGAAAATTAACTTGGGTCCCAAGGATGAGGGTTTGGATTGGGATGGTCATTGAACTGCAATAATAATTAATTAACCAAAATTTTGTTAGCACTAAGCATTATATATTTTTAAGAACATTTGACTTAAAGGGAAAGTCCCACTTTGTAACAAGTGGTATTTAAGTTGTTCACACTTACTAGATATGAATGACTGTGACAATAGTAATTGCAGCAGAGTTCCATATTTAAGAAATCATGACATTTGCCAAATACATGTTAGGCGTCTTTTTCCATAGATTTCAGCAGACACTGAAAGTTGGTGGCGTCCTCTAGGACATGCATGTCAACATGTTCCATGAGAGCTGATGCCTTTTATCCAGTAGAGGACGCTACACACTGTCAGTAAAATGGCGCCTATTTGAGCTTTGCAATTTTAACTAAATCCATGTATTCAGGACATTTGTTTTAATGATTGGTGGGCTCAAATCAAATTGCAATTGCCATACCTTTTCTAATTTTCTATTTTCTTTTTCCTACAACCACCTTCTTTCAAAGTGGGACTTTCCCTTTAAATTTATTGTTGCTTATTAGCAAAACGTTTTAGAAAAATAACTGGCAAATTCTTAAGTTCTGAAATTGCTGCAGTTAGTTAATCAATTTGTTTTAATGATTTGATGAAAATATATAATAGCCTAAGGAAGGTATTTTAGCATGAGATCAGAAGCGTAGCTGACGTCATATATGAGGTCTTGTATTACACGTGTTACACATTACAGGGAAGCAGTGGCGCTCCCTATGACAACACATGATGATACACAATTTTACAATTTGTTTTCTGGTAAGCTGGACTGACAGCTAAATACATTAGCAAAAAAATTTTATGTACTTTATGGACCTTCCTCCTGACACACCCAGCAGCTACGTATTCACATCTGATTGTGACGTCACATGAAGTCTACACTCACATGCTTACCTGTCACGGCCACTGAAATAAAGGCTTTTGGGTCAGGGAAAGTCAGGGAAATATTTCAGAACTCGTATTTTGATACCTGAAATGTAATCCAAAGTATTTTAACCACGTTTGGCTTTTTGGCGGGAACTGCATGAAATTCATTGGCCCTTTTTTTATCTCCTCCTTACTCGTTTGATCGATGTGTTTGGGTAATTTTATAGGCTTATTCTTATTCCCACTTGTTAACACTTCAAGCAATTTTTTTTCTTCCTTTTTCTTTTGTTTTTTATGTAAGCTAAACTTTTGTTATGTAAGGTGCGGATGTTGTTGTAGGTTACCAAAACCTGTTTACGATCACCCATCGGACTAGTCTTGTTGTTGAGTAACAATCGAGTAATTGACCATTTACAAGTGACTTACCTGCCTTGTTTGAAAACATGATTTGCAAATGGCCGCCATTTTCTAAGAATCTAGTTTTTTTTGAATTTATTTGCTGCTAAGATGGCCGATGGGGCAGCCTAAATAATGGCAATTGCTGATGGCTTTGGTGCTATGTGGTATTGCCCCTTTTAAGGAGGGACTTTTACATTTTTGAAGGCCCTAAACTGTCTTGGTTAGCTTATAACCGAGCTGAGTTGCTACTAATGTGATGATAATAAAAGGCGTATTTTGGCGTTGTGAACATGCAGATCGTGCAATTTTGTGATTCAGTTCACAAGTAGGTCTTAATTAAGTACATCTTAGGTTATTACCCAACCGTGAAAACGCGAACGCACTGCTCTCTTGTAATTTACTGTGATCTCATTTGGTATGCTACATATTTAGGCAGATTGCAAGTGGGTAACCCTTTTTGTTACCTTGCACTCTGATCCTGAACACCAAAACGATAGAGGCTACCGCAAAAACGTTTCAGCCTCAGACCATGTAGCCAAATGGTTACATGGTCATAACGCCAAAATATGCCTATTATCACTGAAGTCATTGTTATGGTCATGGCCATGGTCATAGAAAACCTGGAAAAAGTCAGGGAAATTTGTAAGAAAACTTGGTAAAATCAGGGAAATTTGTAAGAAAACCTGGTAAAGTCAAGGAAATTTGTAAGAAAACCTGGTAAAATCAGGGAAATTTGAAAGAAAACTTAAAAAAGTTAATGACATCTGAAAGAAAACCTGGAAAAGTCAAGGAAATTTGTATGAAATCCTGGAAAAGTTGGGGAAATTTGTAAGAAAACCTGGAAAAGTCAGGGAAATTTGTAAGAAAACCTGGAAAAGTCAAAAAAATTTGTAAGAAAACTTGGTAAAATCAGGGAAATTTATAAGAAAATTCGGTAAAATCAGGGAAATTTGTAAGAAAACTTGGTAATATCAGGGAAATTTGTAAGAAAACTTGGTAAAATCAGAGAAATTTGTAAGAAAACTTGGAAACGTCAGGAATATTTGGAAGAAAAGAACTCCTGGAAAAGTCAGGGAAATTTGTTTAAAAAAATCTGGGAAAGTCAGGGAAATTTGTTAGAAAATTTGGAAAAGTCAAAAAAAATTTGTAAGAAAACTTGGAAAAATTAGGGAAATTTGTAAGAAAACCTGGAAAAGTCAGGGAAATTGAAAATTTAATTTCTGGGGGAGTCCATGAATCTGCTCAGTGGAATCTATATTATAGGGCTTAACTTTAGGCCTATATATATGTGTTAATGAAATATTTGTAATTAATGGAATCTTCTGGTGGGATGGTTTCAAGTGCGGCGCATTCGTAAGCACACGTAGGCCTATATTGTTTATGTTGTAAAGTGAAATAATTTGTTTGTATCATATTTCTTGGTGGAAATA
Source organism: Proteroiulus fuscus (assembly GCA_034700285.1). NCBI lineage: Eukaryota > Metazoa > Arthropoda > Diplopoda > Julida > Blaniulidae > Proteroiulus > Proteroiulus fuscus. Next base: position 661 of record JAQIXP010004762.1, on the reverse strand, counting down.
TGGCGGTGAAAGGTTGTAGAAGTTTTAGCACAAATCATGGTTTCTGGCTTCTGTTCCTTGCATATGTTTCTCTCTTTGCCATTAATTGTTAAACAAGCAAAAGTCAAACTTGACTCACAAATCGCCTGACTTTTAATGTATCCTTGCGCCGTTTTCGAAGACGTTTTTCGTCTTGACTTCTGTTACAATTCTGCTTATATGGGAATGTTTTCTTTGCCTTAAAATGCTTGAAGAAAGCTGTCGTTCCCCCTTTAAATTAAGGTGGAAATTCCACGTAACAAATTATCAGTTGATTTCAACCAGAGCCTTTTCAACATTGCCCATTTCTCTTCTTTTATGTCTTAAGTTGATTTTTCTGAATGCATGTTTGTTTTTTTCGCCTTTGCTTGTATTCTTGATCGATACCAAAAATACACCTTGCATGCATCTTGAAAAAGCAATTATTATAAATTTCCAGAAGAGAATTTATGTTGGAATTACTGTATATACACTCTTTGGAAAAGTTAACAAGTGGGGTGGCTGGGGGATGGGGAGGGTAATTAATGGACCCACTCAAGAATTCGTAAAGTGTATATGGTTTGTTTAGGGGCTATACTTTAATGATGTCACTAAAAAATCGGGATTTTTTGGACCACCCACCCACCCCTGTCATTATGCTGTC
>JAQIXP010004761.1:0-11157 GCA_034700285.1 Proteroiulus fuscus | reverse complement strand
AAGCGACACTAGCGCCACCACGCCCCCTGGTGGCAGGTTTTGGAACTACGGGCTGTATAGGTGCTATATACTACTATCCATCCGCACCTGTAGCGGAATTTTGCAAGGACTAGGCCCTATTTTCTCTGCGCTTATTCATACACTGGGCTTGTAGGCCTAGTTTTAATTTAAAAATACGCAAATTTTTAAGAAAAAAAAGGCATAGAAAAAAATTCCCACAATGCACCATTTCACAACAATAAGTTTTCAGCCATCTTAATTTAGTATAACATGTTAGTTAAGTTAAGTTATAGATGGCGTGACTAGTCTATTGCAAATAACATAGATGGTATATTTCTGGAGAAACAAAACTGATAAACATTTTTTGCCAAGTATTACAAAATTTACTAAAATTCCATTAGCGGAAAAATGTGTAAAATTGTTCAAATTTTTTGTTCAAAATCGAAAGAGCGCCCTAATAAGCTCATTTCGAATTTTAAATAAGACTGCAATTTTGAAAAATTTACAAAAAACGAGTCCAGTATTTACAAATTGTTGTTTTTAAAAAATAGTTTTTAGAAAATGTTCTTTTTTTTTTTTTTTTTTGAAAAAAAAACAAATCTCAGGAAAGCAATTTTATGAATTTCACATCAAAATTTTGATGAAAACTTGAGTTAACTTTTTAATGAATTTTTTGAAACATGATGAATAACATAAACAATGATTCTTTTCAGTAAATATTTTCTTTTTAATAAATTTACTAAATTTTGACAATCTATTCAGTAAATTTGGGAAAATATTGTCATAAAATGCAACTATTATAAAATTAAGATAAAAAATTCGGGCAGAAAACAATGTTTTTTAATTTCCCCAAATATACAAATTTTTGCGATATTTCACATATTCAGCAAATTTTTGAGATATTGTAAAAATAATTTGTCAAACTTTACTTGTCAAACTTTATTTGTAAGCCATTTTTTTAAATTTTGTCGTTGCAAAAATTTCGAGAAATTAACAAAAATCAAATAAATAAAAATATTCGTTTTACAAATTTGATATGCAAATATTTAAAAAAAAAAACTGCGGAAAGAAATTTTATGAATTTATTACAAAAATAAAATAATATACAAAAAAAAAAATCAAAAATAAATCTGGTTTAAATTTTTAGTAGATTTTTAGAAAAATGACGACTAGCAGAAATTCTGAAACTTTTCTATAAATAATTGTTAACATAATTTCCTTTTAAATAAATTTACTCAATTTTGACAATCTATTCCATAAATTTCTGAAAATATTGACAAAAAATTGCAAATAGGCCTACTTAATTTATCTTGACTTTTTTTAAAAGAAAAAAAAAATTACCAAGAAAAATTCTTGCAGAAAACATTTAAATTTTTTTTTAATTTCAGTAAATATTCAAATATAGCAATTTATTGCAATTATTATATTATTTATTGCTATAAATTGCAATATAGCAATTTATAGCCTTATTGAAAAAAAAACGTAGTTCAAAATGAAAATAAAACACTTTTTTACGCAAAATTTCCAAAAATAAATACAGGAAAAACCTAAAAGTTTCTAAAAATTTAGCAAAAAAAAGTAGAAACTTGCAAATTTCCAAGAAGTTGTCAAAACAATATTTGCCTTTTAAACTGATTTGATAAACATTTACAAACAAACATTTTCTCAAAAAAAAAAATGTCCATGGACCATTTCGCAAAAATAATTCATTCCCCAATCAACCGTGGCGCCCCCTATTAATTATAGCTTTTTAAAAAACTACCTCCCCTTCACCTCCCAATCCCATCCCCCTATATTAATATTCTCCTAAAAAAAACTTGTTTAACAAACCAGATGAGGAATTTGAGATAAAAAAATTTCCCAAAAACTGCTTGTCAGTTGCAGAATACCCCCTATAATGACCAAAATGCCGGGTCGGTCCTATTCATGATCTTAGGCCCAGTGTGTGCATGTGTGTGGTTACAAAATCATTAATCGGCATGTCAAGATTTAAGCAATCTGATTGTGGGACATCCCGCTGAGAAAACAATAAAAAACTACCAAAACCTGACCAATGGAAATTCACACGCAATTTCACTTTTTCATAATTAAATTCAAAATCCAAATCATTAGAAGAAAACAAAACCAATTGAAATATATACACGAGGGTTTGCAGAATTAAGTTTAAAAATAAGTTAAGAATCTTAAAATTTTCCCAAAAATTAATATATTTAATGAAAACTAATTTTTGCAATATTTGTAACCAAAATATTAATTTTTTTATGCAGAAAACTTGACCACATAATTATGAATCTATATCAATATTCATAAAAGTAGTATATTTTGTGAAAACTAAACATTGGGTGAATCACAAAAATGAGTGAAAAACTATAGGAATATTGCATTAAATTTTCCCAAAACTATAGGAATTTTACAGAAATTTTTTTCCAAAATTGTATGCATATACATATAGAAAAACCAGAGAAATCCAAAACATATATATATGAATACTACAGGCCGGAAATTTGCCAAAAAATATGACAATTCCTTGCAGACATATATAAATATTGCAGTCTGATTCTCCCAAAATAATGTAACATTACAATTACAGGAATTTTTTTTCTAGTAAAATTACAAGAATTTTTTCCCCAAAAATATAGAAATATTGGAAGAATTTTTCAAAACATAATCATTTTAAAGAAACATTTTAAAAGACTTCTTTTACAAAAGTATAAAAATATTGCAATCCCTTATACAGGCAATTTTTTGTTCAAAAAATATAGGAATATTACCAGGATTTTTCCAAACATACCCAATTACAGGAATTTTTCCCACAAATATCATTTTTTTTTTCAAAGTCTAAAAATTTTGCAGTCCTTTTCTACTAAAAAAAAATGTAACATTACAGAATTATTTTCCTATATAGGCCCTTGGAATATTACAGGAAATTTATTTCCCTAAAAATATAGGAATATTACCAGACTTTCCAAAACACACTTATAAATACAGGAATTTTTCCCCAAAATTATACAAATATTGCAGTCCTTTTCTCCCAAAATATTGGCACATTATTATTTTTTCGTATATTTGGCATGCAGAATTTTCCCAAACAAACCCATATTATAGGAATTTTTTTTTACAATTACATGTATGGGATTTTCTTTCCAAAAGTATCAAATATTGCAATCCTTTTCTCCCAAAATATTAGAACATTACTGAAAAAAAAACATAGAAATATAGCAATAAATTTTGTTCCCGAAAATATATAGGAATATTACCAGAATTTCTCCAAACATACCCATATTACCGAAATGTTTCCCAAAAATATAGGTTTTTTTCCAAAAGTATAAAAAATATTGCATGCAGTCCTTTTCTCCCAAAATAATGGAATATTATTGGATTATTTTTTCCAAATGTATAAAAATATTGCAGTTATTTTTCCAAATGTATAAAAATATTGCAGTTATTTTCTCCAAAATAATTGATCAAAACCGAATTTTTTTTCTATAGCATGTAGGAATATTACAGTAAATATTTTTACTAAGAATATAGGATTTTCTTCCAAATGTCTAAAAATATTGCAGTCCTTTTCTCCCAAAATAACAAAATATTACAGAAAATTTTTTTCCTAAAAATATAGGATTATTTCCAAATTAAAAATATTACATGGTTATTTCCTCCAAAATAATGGAAAATTACAGGAAATTTTTTCCTAGCATTTAGGAAAATTACAGGAAATGTTTTTTCCTTAAAATATACATACACAGAAACATTGCAGGAATTTTAGTAAAAATTCCCTTTTCCCTTTCCAATCAATACACTTTAAAACTAGGCATTATATTTTTTTTAAAGTTAATAGTCAATTCTATTGCCTTTAATGATGATAAATTTCTCAAAATTTAGAAAAATGGTCAAACTGATTTTTATAATATTGCCAAAATGTTCAATATAACCATTCCCAGTGAGGCATAGGTCCCATAAGATGAGTACCAAGCATGCATTTTCCAAAAATTCCTGACTTTCCAGGATTTTACTGCAAATGTCTATAGATATAGAACTCGTATATATCAGGATTATTTCGTCAAGGTATTCACCCTGGAAAAACTCCAAAAAAATGGCTGCCAATCGACCAATCAACATCGAGATGGGGGAGCACCTGACAAATGCAGATGGGGTGGGGGATCCCCCATTATGACAAGGATGAGAACCCATCATGCATGCAGCTGTGCCTCTCGATAAGGCTGTAAAATAGACCTTTTAGACATGGACAAATGACATTGGAACAAACAATTGCAATCTCTCAAACATAAGGCCTTAATAAACAACAAACAAAAATTATTATGCAAATCCCTTTGCCAATCATCAATCCTTCGGTGACAACCAACACTAAAAGGTGTTTTGCAAGAGGAAAATTAATCAAAAAAAAGAGGGGGGACATCGGGTGCATGCAAGAGGGCGCTAATGCATACTTAATGGGATATTTCCTTATGAGTTTGACATTACTGTTTGACAAGCTCATTTGTAACTTGCAGCTTTTTTTAAAAAATAAAATAAAATTAAGAGCTCAGTTTTAGAATTTTTTAAATCCAATATTGAATGGTTGGAATTGTAGAGTTCAGACTAAACTTAACTGGTATTGAACTGCTGACGTTCACTGTAGCTCAAACTTAATTGCTTTTTAATTAATTTGAGAGCTCAAACTGAACTTTTTCAATTTTAGAGCTCACATTACATCATTACATGGGTATGTAGAATTTCAGAACTCAAACTGAAGTTTTGTTTTAATTTTAGAGCTCACACTAAATGGAGATATAATTTCAGAACTCAAAATGTACTTTTTCATTGTTAGAGCTCCCCCTATAGATGCATATAGATTTTCAACTCAAACTGAACATTTTTGGTTTAGAGCTCATACTAAATGAATATAGAATTTTAGGGCTCAAACCGATCTTTTTCACTTTTAGAGCTCACATATATTTAAAGAATATAGAATTTGATGGCTCAAACTGAATTTTTCTCAATTTTAGAGTTCACACTAAATGGATATACGCATAATTTCATAATTTAAACTGATCTTTTTTAATGTTAGAGCTTACATTAAATGGTGATAGAATTTCAGAACTGAAAATGAACTTTTCCAATTTTAGAGCTCCCACTATATAGATGGATATAAAATTTAGAGCTCAAGCTGAACTATTTCTAATTTTAGAGCTAAAACTAAGTGCCTCTAAAAATTGCTTTAAAAATGTGTAGAGCTCAAACAGAACTGTCCTACAACGTTAGAGGTCAAACTTACTGGCTTCAACATTTTAGAGGTCATGATTTTGAAATTGCCTTGGACCTTTAACTTTCATTAACGACTTTGACAAAAGTATAAATTAACACTGTGGAACGTGACGTCACATGAAATTGGTCTACAGGCCTTAGCATTAACTACCAAAAACTCAAGCAAAAACAGTTACAGCTTATTAGAACAACTCCCCTTACAATTTTCAGGATGATTCTAACGCCACCTATCGGCAAACATGCAACTAATACTGAATTCATTACATGTATGCCATGGGTCAACATTGACCCTGACTCCCAGAATAAATATAGGCTAACAATTAAAAAGTGTCACGTCAAACAAATCCCTCAACAAAGCACACTTGACTTAAATACAAACCCAGAATACAAAAAACTAGGCCTAAATAAAGCAACAACAAAAGCAGGTGGAGGAAGTTCACCCTGGTTTTAGGATGACTCAAAAATGGAGGGGGGAGATAATAATAGGACCTCCTAAAACCCATTCTTCCTAAATAAAGAGGTGTCAATCAAGAGCCATATAATATAGTAGTCACAGGTGTTATATTGTTACAAAATGATAATAACTTGTTGACCAGGCATGTTAAACTGAAGCCCTACCTTAAATCAATAAGGCCAGCCTTCAAGGAGAATCTAAAATATTGAGCTTATAAACCGAAATTCGAAGGAAAAACTTAAAAGTTGAAGCTCATATTTTTTTTACCATTTTCAAGGCAGATAGTGCTGCCATCTCGTGGCATCAGAACTCTAGAGAAAAGCAGTTAAATCAAACCAATCAAACAGACACTATAACCAATTAAGGAAGAACTAAAAGTGGAGTTTAAACTTCATGGGGAAAAGATAAAGTTCAAGTTTATTTTTTAACATTTTCAAGGCAGATGGTGCTGCCATCTCGTGGCACTAGAACTCTTTGGAGAAACCAAGAGTTAAGTCTAACCAATCAAGCAGATACTAAAAAATTAAGGTAAAACTAAAAGTGAGGTTTAAACTTAAAGAAAAGGAAAGCTAAATTAAAAGCTTAAATTTGATCATTTTCTAGGCGATGGTGCTGCCATCTCATGCCAACAGGACTCTATGGAGGAACCCATAGTTAAATCCAACAAGCCAAACAGACACTAAAAAATTAAGGTAAAACTAAAAGTGAAGTTTAAACATTTAAAGAAAAGGAAAGCTAAATTTAAAGCTTAAATTTGACCATTTTCAAGGCGATGGTGCTGCCATCTCATGCCAACCAAACTCTTTGGAGAAACCAAGAGTTAAATCTAACCAATAAAACAGACACTAAAAAATTTAGGTAAAACTAAAAGTGAAATTTAAACTTAAAGAAAAGGAAAGCTAAATTAAAAGCTTAAATTTGACCATTTTCAAGGCTATGTTGCTGGGCCATCTCATGCCAATAGGACTTTTTGGAGAAACCAAGAATTAAATCAGAAAGTATAACCAATTAAGAAAGAACTAAAAGTGGAGTTTTAACTTTAAGAAAAAAGCTAAATTTGAATTTTAAATTACATCTGACCATTTTCAAGGCAAACCAGAGTTAACCTAAGTACCAGATAAACAGAGTAACCTGGGGTAAACCAGAGTAACCTAGGGTAAAACAGAGTTAAATTTAACCAATCAAACAGAAAATAACCAATTAAGGAAGAAGTAAAAGTGGAGTTCAACCTTCTTTAAGAAAAAAAGCTAAATTTAAAGCCTATAAATTTGACCATTTTCAAGGAAGATAGTGCTGCCATCATCTCAAGCCATCAGAACACTAAATGAACCAGGGTTAAATCTAACCAATCAAACTTTAAGTGAAAAGTCAAAGTTTAACCTTATAATAAGCCCTTTTCAAGTCAATGGTGCTGCCACCTGGCAGCAGCTCCAAACAGAAATAAATTCAAAAAATTCAAAATTCCAGCAAACAAGAGTTCAAAGGTGGATCTCAGAACTGAACTGACGGAACCAAAGTTAAACCAGATAATTCTGACTAGGCCTACTTTTAGTGAGAAACAACGTTGAACTTGAACTTTCAATTCCAAGAACCCCTTGAACTGCGAGAAAGGTCATGGAAAAAAAACACAAGTTGTTTGGGCCCTTTTTTCCGACAAAGAGGAACCACCAAACTTTCTTATCCTGCATATCTTATTAGCCAATCCGTTTAAGTGACAAGGTGGGGGGGGGCAGGTAAGGGGGTGTCAAACCCTCACCAATGAACCATATTTCATACATATTAGATGGAGAGAGGGGGAACAGGGTCAAGTAACAAAAAATGCATAATAAAGCATGGAAGGAGGGGAAATTGGGGATAACCCTTTAAGTAAGGACAATTTAATAAACAGCAGATGAAACGAGGGGTGGGCCAGGGTGCATGGGGTAAGGGTTAAACAACGGTAAGGTTGGGGGGGGGGGAGGAATGACAACAAAATAACCCAAAGACAAAAGCAATTTTTCAAAAAAAAAATATATATCAAAATGGACGTGAGCTTGTGACAAATGGAAAATGAAGTCCCCTGGTGCTATGAAAAATGAGTTTCAGTTTGCATATTAATAAAATACGGTACAAGGTGAGTAGAAAGACCCCGAAACAAAAAGGCAACTTCCGTCATGCAAATGCATTATGTCTCAAGTAATAGTGAAAAAAATTAAACTTGACTAATAGGCCTACTCCCCTTCCAAAAATATTCCCAAAATGCACCATTTTCGCATCTACAATGCATGGGGGCTTTTTAACAGAAAATTTGCAAGGAGTTTTGAGGTTTTTTTAAATGTGCAAAATAGGCCTAGGCCCTCGTGTTTTAAAAATTAATAAAAATTAAAAAATATTTCAACTTTCCACAAACTTATCTTAGTCCTCTCATATTTGCAAAAACCCAAAAGTCATAAAAACTACTAAAAATTTATTTTATTGCTTCGTCTGCAATTACCCTTAACTCATAATTACGTAATCAAGCTCAAACCAAATCATCATCGTGAGCTTTTCATTTAATTAAAAAATGAAAATAGGTGTGAGCTGAGGACCTTTCCCAAAAATATACAGTAGGGCCTACTCCAAATTTTCACAAACTCCAAGTTGTCATCATCCCAGAAATTGAGAAAATTTTAATGACTTCCCACACACACAAATTCAAACCCAGTAATTTCTTTGAATAAATTTTACAGAATTCTGTCCAACATAAGGAATTTTTCATAAATATTAGGAATATTTTCCCAAATATTAGGATTATTTCACAAATATTAGGAATATTTTCCAAAATAGTAGCAATATTTTCCAAAATAGTAGCATTATTTTCCTAAATAGTAGCATTATTTTCCTAAATAGTAGCATTATTTTCCTAAATAGTAGCAATATTTTCCCAAATACATGTAGTAAGAATACTTGCCCAAAGATTAGGAATACTTTACCAAATATTAGGAATACTTCCCCAAAGATTAGGACTACTTTCCCAAATATTAAGACTACTTTTCCAAATATAAGGACTTCTTTCCCAAATAGTAGGAATACTTTTCCAAATAGTAGGAATAATTTCTTAAATATTATGAATACTTTACCAAATATTAGTCCTGAATATTTTCCCAAATAGTAGGAATATTTATCCAAACATTAGGAATATTTTCCCAAATATTAGGAATATTTTCCCAAACGTTAGGACTATTTTCCCAAATATTAGTCCTGAATATTTTACCAAATATTAGTCCTGAATATTTTACCAAATATATTAGTCCTGAATATTTTACCAAATATATTAGTCCTGAATATTTTACCAAATATATTAGTCCTGAATAGTTAACCAAATATTATTCCTGAATATTTTAATAAATATTAGTCCTGAATATTTTCCCAAATTTCAGGAATATTTTCCTAAAATAGGCCTACATGAAAATTACAGGAATTTTTGACAAATTCCAAGAATTTTAATAGAATTTTCGGCGATTATTGGCCCTATATCTCACAAACTTTCCCAAAATATAGAAATCCAAGAAAACATAGAAACTACAAGTTATCTGTGACCACAGGTGAATGGTCACGAAAACCATTACCTAAATCCGGATGCTGTTTGTCGACCGGCGAACTCCCATGGCCCATGCCGAACAAGGTCGACCCCATCCAGGCCAAACATCCCAGGAGCCAGACGGCCCGAACAGAAAATGCCCACTTCATTTTTCGGGAATAATTTCACTTAATCCCAGTTTTAATTCAACTTTCCAAAAATAATCCTAATCCAACATTAGTTTCAGCTGAACAGTTACACTTGAACAAAATCAATGACAATAAATCCAATGTCAGTAAAGCACTAAAAAATGAACACTTAAGTTTCCACGTGGCTTGAACCACGGACCACGAACTCAAAAACCAGGCCGAACTAAGGGCCTCCAAGAGCGGCAGCAAATTCAGATTTCCCCGCAAAATCCTGCAACAAGGTGAAGACCACAGTGCACCTCTATGCACCAACAGCTAAAAACGACTGATAGGATGGACATGCATAACGCAGATGAGGTTTCCACAAATACCCGTTAGGTGGCGCCACAACCTCGTAACTAAAGGCCCATAGTCACTTGTGACTCCATGGTAAGCCACGATACTACATAAAAAGTACAAGTACAAACCATACTGTTTTGTTCAGGAGCCATTACAAAGGATCACTTGTACCCAACCCAACTGCAATAATGACCACCATCAAAGCCTAGTGATGGTTAGTTAACTATGAACCAAGGATTACCACTGACCGTGAATTATTGACAAGAAGTAAATAACAAAGACCATATAAATATATGGACTTCCATGACGCCCATTACATTACGCATATTCCCAACTCATAACCAATGATGATCACCATCATAGTCAAATGATGGTTAGCTAACTACGAACCAAGGATTGACGCTGACAATGAATTATTTACTTAAAGTTAATAGCAAAGACCCGATAAATAACTGGACTTCCACGACGCCCATTACATTACGCATATTCTTCAACTCATAACCAATGATGATCACCATCATAGTCAAATGATAGTTAGGTAACTATGAACCAAGGATTACAATTGACCGTGAATTATTTGCATGAAGTTAATAGCAAAGACCAGATAAATAACTGCTCTTTAATGACGCATATTCCCCAACTCATAACCAATGATGGCCATCACCACAGCCAGCTGATGGCTATCTAACCATGACCCAAGGATTGCCTCTGACCATGCATTATTTACATGAAGGTAATAGCAAAGACCCGATAAATAACTGGGCTTATATCATGACGCCCATTACATTACAGTGTCCGTATATTCCCAACTCATAACCAATGATGATCACCATCATAGTCAGATGATGGTTAGCTTACTATGAACCAAGGTTTACTACTGACCACGAATTATTGATATGATACCCCCCAATAAATTGCTGGGCTACCATGACGCCCATTCCAATACGCATATTGCTCACTACTATAGTTCTCATGACCTTCATAATGTAGCTAGAGGTTGGTTAGCTTACTATGAACCAAGGATTGCTACTGAAACCACGCGACGCCATCTATTGGCAACCCCGTGCAACTGGTCCAACTCTCGTCATAGATCAATGACACAGGCCTAAAATTATTTACAGTACTCATGAATTAAGGCTTTGCTAATCCGCCCTAGTGACATAAAAGCGCCCTCTTTCTTTACGGTCAGAGCGCCGTTGTTAACGCGACATAAACAAGCATTAGTTGGGAATTAATTTGGAATTGGCAAGTGGCATGATCATGCATTATGCTAATTACAAGTGCAAAAGGAAAGTGTAATTACATGCATTTTATTTCCTTATATTTTTATAAGCCTTTCATTAAGGGGGCTGTCCACACTTTTAAAAAATGCATGCTCCTATGGGAATCTCCATGTTAACTAACGGTACATA
>JAQIXP010004760.1:0-11157 GCA_034700285.1 Proteroiulus fuscus | reverse complement strand
AAGTTGTTCGACGAAAAGAGGCATGTGATTAGAAATACAGCTTACATTTCTTTCCGGGACAAACTGGAGATAACAGTCCCGGGCTGATTCTTTTGAAATACTTGAAACACTACAGCTTGGAAGGTCGATATCACAACAGTCTAGGCATTCACAGAAGGGTAAATGACGGGCCTGAAAGGTTATTCGTCAATGTTTAAACTTCATTCTATAGCAAGTGATTTCCCAAAATAATTGTAAGAAAAGTTATTTAGCACACTGAAGTTAAAATGGTAATCGAACTTGACACGATTCATAAATCAGGATATTTCCGAGGGAAAAAAACCTTCACGGCGCCATTTTTGCCCACTAGTGGTGAATGGTGAGCACATGTTTAACTATTTTCTCATTTTTACAACAGAAATGAATGCATTGCATGTGCAATGATCTGTGAGTTACGTTCGATTAGCACGTTTTCCCGATTCCAAACCAGTTGAACATGAAACTCGTATTTGCAAATTCTCTAGAAACTGCTTAAGGGGGCTGTCCACACTTTTAAAAAATACATGCTCCTATGGGAATCTCCATGTTAATTACCGGTACAAATTAATCAATAATGGCTAAACATAAATTGACGGGGTTTGATTTTTTATGAAGGACAATTACATTTACTAAAACTTGATGCATTCTTTTTTTTGTTTATCTGCCCTGTGAGCCGTACAATCGGGCAAAATGTGGCGAAAAACTCGACGGTAAACTGTGAAATTCGATAAATAAATGTAGAATGCACGTAATAACAAAATCGAACTTATATATTTTGTAGTAAATTAAATTAAGCTTTCCAAAAAATCAAACCCTATAACGATACTCTCAGCCAATATTTAAATCCGCTCAATTTTGGGAAAACTTTCATGTCAATGGAAAAAAAGCATGGGAAACCGCTACAGTCAACTTTGAAAATCTATAACTACATTCGCATGTGACGTCATATCCATACAACAAGTTTTACTTAATTTAATAATCTTTGAAAAAAATCAAACCCCATCGTTCAACTTTTACCCGTTCTTGAGTTCGAACAGTTTGAATAAAACGAATTTAACATGGAAATCCCCATAGGCCCATGCTGTTGCAAATGTGAACAGCCCCCTTAATTTCTAAAGTGCAAGGCTTGTGTTTATCTGGCTCCAAAGCAGGAATGAATAATTCCACTGCGTAATCAGGAGCATTTTCCAGCAAGTCAAGCCATTATAATTAATGCTAATTCAGATTCAGTTTTAAATTTGCATTTTCACATCAACTTCCCCTTTTATAAAGGTACTCATTCTAATGAAGTTAGTTCACAATTTTACAAATACAGCTTACGTTTCCTTCCGAGACATACTGAAGATAAGTTGGACTGCCCGGTTCTTCTGAACTGCTCGAGACACTACCGCTTGGAAGTTTGGAATTACAGCAGTCGAGGCAGTCACAAAGAGGTGCATGACGTTCCTGCAAGTTTATTCGTTAATAGAGGCATAATTTCTATTGAAGGTGGTTCCCATTATAAAATACGGCTTACATTTCTTTCCGAGACAAACTGAAGATATCTGGGAGTGGCAGGTTCTTCCGAACTGTCCGTACTCCCGTCATCGTCACATGGCGACATTTCTGATGGTTCATCCTGCCGGTGAAATTCGCTGTCGTCACTTGGATATCCTACCTCCGATTCTTCGTCCTGGCACTGGAATTCGTTAGGCTGTAAACCAATAAGAAATTGATAGTACCGATGAGTTGATAGACGTCAGGCTAGCAAGTGAGAATGACATACGGGAATAATTGGCAATTAATTACATTCAAATTGATTTTGATAGACAAAGATTCTTCGGCCGTATTGTTGCTTGACTTAGAATCCTCATTCTGGAAATAAATAATGGACATGCTAGTCAGGGGGCGCATCTCATAAAGTGATTTGAGGTGTACAAAATTGTCTATATTTCCGATTACTTACATGACATGCCGGAGGACTCGGCACCCTAGGTCTGTATCTGGGATTCATAGGTATAGGTGCTGGGGCAGTCATAAATAAAGTGGGCAAAGCGTCATCCTTTAATTTGGGAAACTTAACCTGCAGGCCATATTGTTCATAGTGCTGCCCTTTATATGCATCTTTGGAAAAATGCTTGGAACATATATGTTTTCTCCATTGAGGTGTTGTCTTGTACTTCTCCTGTGTGATACCAATCGCATTCAGCCATTCGAGGAAGATTGGCTTTCCTTCACTTGGGAATTTGTGGAAACGGTGTTTTATATGTCGAGAATAGTAGGTCTTCTTGCAGCTGGGCACAATGCAACCACTCATGTCTTGTAGAGTGTGTTTGAGTACTTGCTCTGTTCAGATAAGCTTTTCAAGGAACCACATATAGATGGCTTTCACAAATGTTAAGAAACTAACTAACTTTATTGCCACCAGATGGCGTTATCGATAATAATGGATGCTCTCACGTGAAGAGCAATTCCCACCAAATTTTGAAAATCGCGAACACTTTGATCTGACTTGTGACTACATCGGCAGCTGTGATGTTACGGGGAATGGCTTGGGACATAGACCCTATATATTTCCATCGAGGCCAGCAACCATTTCATGAAATTACGGAAATGCTATCTTTCCTCGTTGATTGCAAGGAATCGCAGGATTGCACTAACAATCCAAACGTCTTGACACGAGATTTCCAACTTCGCCATCTTAGTTACTCACATCCCCACTAGAGCGGACAATGCCAACTGTGTCACAACTATGTTTGTTCTATAAACTGAAGTGCATTTTGCACCGAATCACATAACGTTGGCATAATTCAATTCATGATTAATCATATGATATTAATAACATGGCAAATTCACCACTTCTGAATTAAGCCATCAATAATATGCTCTGCAACCTGCTGGCTTTATTTTCTTGATGGTAAGCTTTGTAGACATTTTAATTTCACATTCTCATATCCCGATTTTTGGATTTTTCATTTAAAAATAACTTTTCCTGAGGTAAAGTCTTTTCCATTTAGAAACTAATGTATTTTTTTTATGGTAAATCTGGTTCAAGTTTTCACACGCTTGTATCAACTTTTTTTTTGGTCTATCATTCCCTTTAACTAGCAAATGTAGCCTACGTTACAAGAGGGTGGATGTCCCAAAATGTGACCAAAGATTGGGAAAGGGGCTAAAAATGTACTAATCATGTAAATGTATTCTATGAAAAAATGTAAACAAGTTGGATAATCAAACCAACACTTTATTTATTCCATATGAATATTTGCAAAGGATAACAATTTAATGAATCCGTAAAAATTGCCGCAGCCCTGCACGTTGAAGCGTAAAATGCATATTTTCATTCTCGGGGTGTGAGTTACTTTGTGCATTTCTTGATGTAGTTGATAAGCCCGTTAGTTGATGAATCGTGGCTGGTGACGAGATTGCTGCCTGCCAGTTCGGGTTGGATCACTTTGGCGAGTTGCTTACCCAATTCCACACTGCAGACGAACAAAATTAGCGTAAATTTACTATAACCATAACAGTACACCCAGCCTGGAATTCTTAATATTAATACGAACCCCCATTGGTCGAATGAATTAATGTCCCAAATGATTCCCTGCGTGAATATCTTATGCTCGTACATGGCTGTAATGAAAATGAAACGATATATTATAAAAAAATAATTTTTATGATAATTCTTAGCAATGTCGGAACTCACCGATCAGGGCGCCCAGGGTGAATGGAGTCAATTTGTTCACCAAAATTGAATTTGTTGGCTTATTGCCTTCGAAAACCTAAAATATAATATTAATTTCAGTTCCGAGGCCTTGGAACAATTTATGAAAACGTTTTGAGTGGGTCCTCCTCCCAGTTTACCTTATGGGGAAGAATCTTTTCAAGTTCGGCGCCGCTCTTTCCGGACGCCACCAATTCGGCACGCGCCTCCTCCTTTGTTTTCCCTTTCATCAAAGCCTCCGTTTGAGCCAGAAAGTTGGCCAACAGGATCTGGTGAAAGCAAAAATTTGAGTAGAAACGAGAACTCGTGCTACGTGTAAATGCTTAATTTTTTTTAAATGGACGTGTACTTGATGGTGCAGCCCGCCAAGAATGGGGTTTTGAGTGCAGACGGGGGCAATGAAATCGCAAGGGATGAGCCGAGTGCCCTGGTGGATGAGTTGGTAGAAGGCGTGCTGACCGTTGGTGCCCGGTTCGCCCCACACGATCGGGCCGGTGGCATAATTCACCCGATGACCATCACGGGTCACAAATTTTCCGTTCGATTCCATGTCGCCTTGTTGAAAATAGGCCGGGAAACGATGCAAATACTAGAACGGCAACCGGGATAATTTTCGTTTAAATCGGGTTTTTTGGGATAGTTTGGGGATTGAAGGAAAGGGAATAATCTTTCTTGCCTGATCGTATGGAAGCAGGCAGTGGCTTTCGGCACCGTAGAAGTCGTGGTACCAGACGCCGAGTAAAGCTAATATGACTGGCAACTGAAAGGATACGAGATTTATACCTTATCTCCCCTTACAAGATCTAAGTTACAGTAACATTATATGGGGGGATGGGAATCATGATTATTTACAATTCTAGTTTATTTGGCCTAAAAATGGTGATTTTTGGAAGTAATTACAATTGAAATCTTAATGGAATTAAAAGTTCAGAATTGATAATTTTGCCTAAAAATTGTGATTTCGGTATCAACGTTTTTTTGACTGAAATTCGGATTGCAATGCAAAAATCTGAATCTTTCAGAAATCAAGATTTTTGGGCTAAGTAATCTATGTTTCAATAAACAAAAATATGAAAGATCTAGATTATTCTTTTGTAAGTTTATTCTGTAGAGGAGAAACTTTACTCTTAAATATGAAAAAAGAAGCTAACATTTTGTTCGATGGGCGCAGAGGTGAAGTGCTGATCCATGAAATGAGCACCGGATAAAAGTTTCTCAAAGTTATCCATTCCTAAAAATAATAAGTATTTATCGCATCAGAGTTTTTGCAAATACTTGCCGAGATTTGAAAGAAAGTTAGCATACTGACCTATAAACAAGGCTATGGAGAGCCCGATGGCCGACCAGAGGGAATAGCGGCCCCCGACCCACTAGACATAGTTCGAAAATTAAAATTTTATCATATGAATATTCAAAGTGCGGTCGCGTAAACTACGCAATCTGGCACTTACGTCCCAAAACTCGAAAGCGTTCTTGGCGTCGATGCCGAATTTCGTGACGTCCGGAATGTTGGTGGATAGCGCCACAAAATGCTTGGCCACGAAGGCTTGCTGAAATGATTTTGAAAGTAATTTACAAAATATGTTTATTTTACAAAACCTGGAAGAGTCAGGTGAATTATTCAAGAGAAAAGTTTTAAATTTAAGAAAATGTTAGTATTACAAGCTTACATCTTTGGCGAAGCTCAGAAACCAGTCCTTCGCAGAAGTGGCATTGGTAATAGTTTCCTGGGTCGTGAAAGTCTGAAAGGAGAGATTTTAGAAAAGGAGAAACTAAATGTCCATCCTCACTATGAATGTAGCTTTACAGTACGTACCTTGCTAGCGACAATGAATAGCACCGTCTCAGGATTTAGTTTCTTTAGCGTCTCGGCCAAGTGCGTGCCGTCGATGTTGGACACAAAGTGAACCCTCGGTCCGACCGCGTACGGCTTCAGCGCTTCGGTCACCATGTAAGGTCCCTTAAACAAAATCAGACCGGTTTTTTTTCACTTTCCCACTGAGATTTTTAGTTTCCAATAGATTCCGAGACAGACCAGGTCGGAGCCCCCGATTCCTATGTTGACCACGTCCGAGATGGCCTTGCCGGTATAACCTTTCCAATGGCCGCTGATGACCTCTTGGGTGAACTCGCGCATGTGCTGGAGCACGGCATTCACCGAGGGCATTATCTGAGGGGAAGGAAGTTTTAAAAATGTATAGATGGGTAACGAGATGCACGGGGATAGGGATTTTCCGGTAGGCTAGCTTACGTCCTGTCCGTCCAGGACGATAGGCCTGTTCGAGCGGTTGCGCAACGCCGTGTGCAGGACGGCTCGACCTTCCGTGAAATTGATCTTCTCGCCGGCGAACATGGCATCTCGGGCAACTTCCACTTTCCGGGCTTTTGCCTTTTAGTGTTTGATGTGATGTAAAAAATTGAGGAATTTTTTAGGGGGAGGTTAGTAAGACTTATATCGAAACGCAAACTGGGCTATACTCGGCTTACCAAGCTGAACAAGAGTCTGAGAACGTCATCGTTGATGAGGTTTTTCGAGTAATCCAGAAGGAATTCGCTCCCTTCGGGTGTAGGCAAAGTCACGCTACGTTTGAAAAAGATTGAAATTATCGCATTATCGCAATTTAAAGCTAATGTCTTGAATGAATTTCGGTTCCAAATACGGTGCTCGAAGCACGTGCCAATTACATATTGGTTTACTGGGGGAGGGGGAGGGGGGGACATTGCCCCCAAGTCTGACTTTTCGCAGGCCGTGTAGGCATCTCACTTCGAAGAATGGTGTCACCGATACTTATAGCTAGCTACTGGTAGCTGTTCCTATTTTCTGAGTAATTTATTTTAGTAACTGCATTTGTCTAAAGAGGGAGCTTCGTTTTCTCCGTCCTTGCAACGAGATTGACTAACGTAAAAGCACAATTAGCTGATTCGTTCGGGTTGGGCTTCAATTGTTTTCCTCTCAAGGTGCGTCCACACTATGTCACAAAACATCGTTATATAACACAATTGATTATAAGTTTGTTGTACAACTTGTTATATAGCGTAGCGTGTTACTGTACATATGATACACTATGGATGCTATGCCAAGAAAAATGTTCAATGACATCTTGTTGGATAACTTCGTTCTTCTCTTTTTCATAACAAGTTGCGTAACTTTGCTATATAACACGTTTCGTGATATAGCGCGGATGCATCTTTAAAATGCTTGTCGAAAGATTGGGGGTCACGCCCTTTTTAATCATAAACAGGGTGATATAATCCACGCCACGGTGACGAGAGCTGTATGCGTTGACTGGTTTTGTTTACAGATGTTCTCAATAGATGGCATTGAAGCTTGCCTATCATTTGTTGGGTTTTACTGTAATATGCACTATTGCCCGCCACTACTGCAAAATTTACCCTCGGAGCATAAATTGTTGCTATTTTTGCATGTCATACAGGCATTTTTTTTTATACTAGCTATCTCTATCAATTGTAAATTATGCACATTAGGCACTCTGACATCACAAGGCTAACTGGCTTAAAATATTTTTTAATAATAAGGAAAGTTGTAAAAAAAAAAAAAATAAACAAGAAAGGGAAAGTGGGAAACAGGATTTGAATCATATCCGAACTGGAAAATCCTGTCTGTAAAAATAATTCTATACTAAAATATCTTCATGTTATATTTGTGTGTGTTTTATATAAAGCGTATAAATTACAAATATGAAAATTTGTGTCTGGAAAAGTTGTCCTTGTGCCTGTCAGGGGTCAGGAGATGCTTTTTTAATTATCTAGCTTAATTATGCCTAATGTTATTTATGGCTAGACTGCATCATCATCATTTCTGCAAAAAAAAACACTTTCATTCAATTCACAGGGTACTGAAAAGTTTGGGAAATCCAGTTATTTTTGTGTCTAAATTTAGAAAAAAAAATGAAAATGTATTTCTGCTGCAAGGATGTGACGTTTATTTTAAAAGTAGCCCGAAGTTATTCAGTTGCCGTAGTGCCAGGCCATTTTTTTTTAATGTCAATGCCAAATTTCCTTCTCCCCCCCCCCCCATTTAAAACACCGACAACTTGTAATACCTTTATTTTTTATTTATTCAAGAACAGCATTGTTTGTTTTATTAGTTAATCACAGGTATTTAAAGTAAATATAGCACAACTCAGAAGGTTCGAAGCTAATTTACAAAGTTGTAATAGATGCCAGGATATAAGTAAACTTGATAAAAATGCATTGAATAACATTAGTGAAGGGTTAAATTTGTCCTACACTAATATGTTATCCAATGCATTTTTATCAAATTGAATTATTATTTTTTTAGATCGTGTCAACTTATAATCTCTATGATTTTTTTTTTTTAATTTTACGAAATTACTTCAAAAGAAAAATGATTAAATCACTTTCAACATGTTTAAAAC
Source organism: Proteroiulus fuscus (assembly GCA_034700285.1). NCBI lineage: Eukaryota > Metazoa > Arthropoda > Diplopoda > Julida > Blaniulidae > Proteroiulus > Proteroiulus fuscus. The sequence continues at coordinate 3,039 of JAQIXP010004760.1, read as the reverse complement.
TTACAACAATATTCCTTAATTTTTAATTTTATGTTAGGTGGAATTAATGTACAGGCGTTTTGCTAAATGTAATTGACTTACACCGCCCTCTATTGCCGCCTACATTGTCATAATGCGAGTCCACCCTGTCCTTAAATTTATAACAGCCTCGATATTTGACCTTATATGCATAAATTTAAATAATTTCGGTCGCTAATGAGGTTCTGGCTTACCTGTACTTCTGGAATCTTTGAGGATCACCTTGAAACATGGTGGGCATGTGAAGTTTGGATTTATTTTCATCGTAATAATTCTGTAACTTTTTCCAAGTGTCTTCGTTGGTCAACAGGGGTTTTCCATCTAATGCTGCCATTGATTTTATTTCTTATTATTTTCAGTTATTTGATTGATATTCAACGATGCTACAGGAAGACAGACGAGAAGGTGTTTTCACCACAAATGTCAGACCCAGTCTGTGAGGAAGGCCAAGGTCACCTTGACCTTAGCTGAGTAGCTCCAAGGACTTTACTCTGATGGTAAGCTAACGCCACTTGGCGCCCTTAGAGGCAAGTTCTAGTAGGGTGCCCCGAAAATTAATATCATTCCAGTGATGGTGAGACTGTCAAAAATAGTAGAATCTTTAGAATGGCATCGGATTTCTACACGTAAGTTTTTTTGTTTTATGGTTACATGGTTGCTATTAATGTTTTCAGCAGCAATAGTGGATATTTCAAAATAATCTTCGACGTTTACTGATGTAAACGTGCGCAGTAAGGTTACATTATGAAGCAAAAACTTTAGGGGAAAACTGCAGTGTTTTGCTGTAAAATTTCCAAAAGTTTCACAATCTTTTTCTGAGGCAGTGTCTGATATCATTCACTCCGATATATCATTTGACTCCTCGGATTGGTTCAAACTGATATGGTACGATTAAATTGAAAGGCCCGTGCCTGCATTTTTTCGCACGTCAAGTATTGCATAAGGGGCTAGTGCTGCCTGATGACGTTTTTCCATTGTTGATCAATTAAGAATTTTGAAGCTGAATATTTTCATTTCATTGATAGGTAATGCAGAACATGGTTGTGATCATTTGGGAAATGCATATTTATTCTCACTGTAGTTGCCATTGATAAACTGTTTTTTGAGTGATCGATCTTCGATTCGACTCAGTACCATACAGGATCTGCATATCATGATGCCATGGGGGGGGGGAATTTTCCCACAATCAGGAAGAAAGTCCTACGTCATACAGTGCATACATCTGTTCTAGCACGAATTTACTTCAGAGGAATGAGTGAACAAGCCCACCTCTATCGGCAATACTTGCCTTAAACTTATTGGTAACTAACTTCAAATTACAAGGCAAATTAAACCTTTCGAACAAACCCATGCTTAAATCTTCCCTTCGAGACTGCAATGATTCCCAATTTAGAGAATTTAGCATCTCGGTCACACAATCAGTCCTTTGGTAATTACCTTTAACAAATCTAGCAGCTCTCCATTGGATCATTTCAATGGCCTGTTCATGGGTTATTTTGTAAGGATTCCAAACTGGAGCACAGTATTCTAAAGGGAGCCTCACCAACGTTTTATAACATGTTTTTTTGAAGGGCAATCTTCTCCTTTAATTCATGCAGATTCAGGTTATACATTTTTATGCGCTGATTCAACAATGCCTAGGCTTCAGACCTGTTATCTGACGGAACCAATACTGCATACTAAATAGCTATAAACAAAGACTCAAGGCTGCAATTTAGATTTTGCATTTTTTTTATTCACAAATAACGAATAATTCTGAGAGATCTTTTTAAGTTTTTCAGTTTCGTGCTAACCGAATTAGGAATTTTTGTTTTTTTAAAACGTTGCCGTCCAGAATTTTTTAAGTCTAAAAATGCATAAAAGGCGAACAAGTACAATATACAAAATAAGAAGCATATTTCACCGAGTAAAAAAAACTATGCTGCTGAATTGCAAGGGGAGAAGAAATCTGCTACTTGTAACAAAAACAACTAATTTCTACACACTAGCTTATGACAAAAAAAAATATAGCTTTATAGTTTGTGTTTCCTCGAACGAGAACGTGAAAAATGTCGGTCTTTCTTGACGCTGGTGGGTTTCACGGCCGAATTTCTCCTTTCCATTTTTAAATTTTTCACACTTTTTTTCTGTTTCTATTAGGCGATGGGTTGTAATATTACAGGGAAATATTTTTAAAGATGAAGTAAAATCTACGCATCACTCGGGGTGGGTCGCCGGCTTGACCATTTCAGTCCATTCTCCCACCCCATTTGCTGTCCCTCTGCTTCTCGCAGTCCCTGCAGGTGGCCTACTTGCACACGCACGAGCAGTCGCCCGCCATACGCTTCATCCTGGGACGGGCCGATGATCTGGGCTGCATGTCTGTAAACAGAGAACGGTGGACGTTAGACGGTTGCGCCCGGGTTCCGCGCGCCCCGTAAGGCCAGAATGCGTGCGTGCGTGCGTCATGATGCGGGGATGGGTCAAAATCTTCCTAATTTAGTATTCACGGAGGCGCTCGGCCTAGAAACCCAATTTTGGAAATGCGCGCTTTGCAATTCCCTCTATGGAAATGTAGGTCAGAAATTTAAGGATTTTTCCACATTCGCTCGAAACATGAAAATGTTTGATTGCTGATTGTGATGCCTTCGTTGTTAACAATGCACGAACTAATTTCTTTTCTTTGACTAGTTGTAATGAAATTTAGATTTCATCTTTCCTGTACATTCGAACAAGTTTTTCTGTTTGATCCTTTCCAACCCCTTCTTCCCCCCTGCTGTGGTCTAGTACTTGGTTTAAAATTTACTGCGAATGTCATGTAAAACTAGGGAAGTGAATTCTGGTCCAGGGGACGTTCAAGTATGACGTCAAAGACGTAGAGAAGGGGATTAGATGGATCAGATGTTTACAATGGGGGGGGCGGGTAGGATGAAAAGTGTGACATCACAGCATCACAACGAACTCCTTAGTTAAGGGGGCTGTCCACACTTTTAAAAAATGCATGCTCCTATGGGAATCTCCATGTTAACTAACGGTACATAT